>JAJPUD010000703.1:40685-64142 GCA_023553655.1 Myrmecobius fasciatus | reverse complement strand
CCAAAAGCTTGGAACAAAAAAAAAGTTTTTGCAAAGGTCAATGTAGAGAAATAACTCATATGTTCTGTAAATAAAAAGCTTTTAATAAAAAAATTTTTTTCTCCCTCCTCTATGTCCTCCCAAAGATGGTAAGCAATTTGATATAGGTTATACATATCATGTAATATATATATCATGCAAAACTTGTTTCCACGTTAGCCATATTGCCTTTCATTTCTTTCATGTTCAATCTCTTCCTTTCCAATGACTCCTAACCCCACTGTCTACAGGCTTGACCAATTTCTGCCAATCCTAAATACCTTCCCTTTCCCTCTTTTATCTTTCTTGAACTCCTGTCCTGTACTTCACTATAGATTCATTTCCATGTATTACTTCATCTTCCTTACTTCCCACTTACTTGTAAACTGCTGTTAGGATTCCATTCAACTAAAACTGTTCTTTCCAAGGCCACCAACCACTGCAGACTCCCACAACTAATGTTATTTTTTTTCCCGGCCTTATCCTCCTTGACGTCTGGCCTCTTTACATGATGTTGTTCACTTTGTCCTTCTTGATTAATCCCTTCTTCCTTGGTAGGAAAACACTTCGCCACTGTCTTGAAATGCTACATTCTCCTAGTTTACCTTCTATCTCATTGACCTTGTCTGTCTCCTTTTTCTGGTTTCCAATCCCTAAATTCTAGAATTGTTCCAAGGCACAGTCCTTGGTCATAGTGGTGTAGGAGCAAAACTTCCAAGTTTTTTTCCTTGGAAACAAAAAGACTTTCCAGTTTTAATTTTGGTACCATAAGCCTGGGCAGCTAAATTAAGTTTTCAAAGACTTGGCTAATTAGTTTTCAAAATAATACATGCATTACCTACCTCAAAGAATCTTGAAAGAAAAAGAAAGTTCTTTGTAAATTACTGTTCCTCAAATGGTGTGGATTAATGGCACCTTTCTCACCTCCAAACTTTTCTACTACCTCTCCCCTAAAGCTGGAGTGTTCTTCTTCTTCACCTTGACTTGAGAGAAAGTCCTGAAAATCTGCAATAAATTGACTGAAACTCCTAATAATGCAATTTGGCATAAGACTTCTAGTCTTTAAGAGTTACAGATGCAAATACTATCATTCCTGTTTTACATGTGAGAAAACTGAGCTCCAAAAGATTAAATGCCTTGCCCAAGGTTCTAAATCCAATAAACATGAGAGGCGAGATTTGATTCTAAGCTTCCTAACTCCCAGGTCATATTCTTTTTTTTTTCACTGAACCATATGGTTTCTTCAGACCTACAGCTTTGATCTTCCAAAGTTTTTCGGGAGACACAAAAAAGATAATTGTTGGGGAAATAGATCTCTAACTCCCCCTTCTTCCCCCCCCAAATCCTGGTTAATATAGGTAATTTGGGATCATAGGATCAGAGATACAGATTTGGAAAAGATCTCAGAAGACATCTAGTCCAATGCTTATTTTATTTTAAATTTTTTTAATTTTTTTTTTATTAAAAGCTTTTTATTTACAGAACATATGAGTTATTTTTCTACATTGATCTTTGCAAAACTTTTTTTTGTTCCAAGCTTTTCCCCTCTTTCCCCCACCCCCCAACTCTAGATGACAGGTAATCCAATACATGCTAAATATGTTAAATTATATGACAAATCCAATATATGTATACATATCTATACAGTTATCTTACTACACAAGAAATATCAGATATAGAAAGAGAGAAAAAAAAACAACCTAAGAAGGAAAACAAAATGCATGGAAATATTCACAGAAAGCATTAAAATGCTGTGTTGTGGTCCACACTCAGTTCCCACAGGCCTCTCTCTGGATGTATATGACTATCTTCATCTCTGAGCAATAGGAACTGGTTTGAATCACATCATTGTTGAAGGGAGCCATGTCCATCAGAAGTGATCATCATATAGTCTTGTTGCTGTGTGTAATGATCTCGTAGTTCTGCTCATTTCACTCAGCATCAGTTCATGCAAGTCTCTCCAGGCCTCTCTGAAATCATCCTGCTGGTCGTTTCTTACAGAGCAATAATATTCCATAACATTCATATACCATAATTTGTTCAGCCACTCTCCAATTGATGGGCATCCATTCAGTTTCCAGTTTCTAGCCACTACAAAAAGGGCTGCCACAAACATTCTTGTACATGTGGGGCCCTTTCCTTCCTTTATGATTTCTTTGGGATATAAGCTCAATAGAAATACTGCTGGGTCAAAGGGTATGCACAGTTTGATAACTTTTTGAGCATAGCTCCAAATTGCTCTCCAGAATGGTTGGATCCATTCACAGTTCCACCAGCAATGTATCAGTGTCCCAGCCTTCCCACATCCCCTCCAACATTCATCATTATCTTTTCCTGTCATCTTAGCCAATCTGACAGGTGTGCAGCGGTATCTCAGAGTTGTCTTAATTTGCAATGCTTATTTTAGAGATGAGGAAACTGGCTAGAGAAGATATAGAACCTAAAAATGTTGTGCAGTAAGTAGCAGAGCCAGATTGAAACATAGGTCCCCCCTTACTTCAGTGCTTTTAGTATTCATTACACTGCCCCATGATTGTTCCTGGGTCTCTCCAATATATTCATGACCTTAACCTCTAAAAATGTTTGATGATATCTGATGAAATTCACTACCCTGGAAAAGCAATGCTCTAATGCTAACATTAATAATAGTATTAGTATGGGGAAGATTCTGGGAAGATGGTGAAGTAGATTGGAAAATTTCAAGCTCTCCAGATTTTCCCCATAAACAGATCAAATTTACACCCCAGGGTGAACATAGACTAGTTAAACACAAAGAACACTTGGGGTAGAACAGGAATCCACCCATGATTCCAGAAGACCAGAAGAAAGACCACAGGACAAGGTTTAACTTGTATGAAGTATAAATACCTAGCTCCACAGAAACAGCCAGCCTGGGCTAACCTGGTTTGTCTGGAGCCTCACCTGAAACCACAGGAACTTTCACCACCCAGATAGTATGGGGAACTAGGGGTCTGAGCCCAGGCAGAGGGAACTTTTGCTGATTAGGAATGCCAGACCCAGCTGTACTGCTGAGACATTGCCTGAACAAGAAGGAACCAGCACACCTGATGAGTACAGAAAGAGTGGGGCAGGGATGCTGCTGACTATGGGTACTTGCAGGAGGGTGGGGCTTTTGGTTTGGAGTTCTAGGTCAGAGGGGACAGCTAAAGTGAAGCTAGAGGCACCATTCTCCAACTCCAGGGTTAGAGATATTTACACCAGTACTTATAATTTTTTTTAAAAAGGAACAGGCAAAGAAGAAAGAATCTAACCATAGAAACTCACTATGGTAATAAGGAAGTCCAAGGTTCATCTTCGGAAGAGGACAGTGAAGTTAAAAAAGCCTCTTTTACCCCAAAGAATAACACTAAATGGCTTCCTACCCAGAAAAAATCTATAGAACTCAAAAAAGACTTTAAAAAATCAAATAAAAAAGGTTGAGGAGAAACAAAAAAATATAATAAAATTAAAATACAATAAAAATTATGAAAAATTATGAAAAAAAGTTAACCAAATAGAAAAAAGATATAGAGTCTTAAAGAAGAAAATAATTCTTTGAAAATTAGAATTGGGCAAGGAGAAGCCAGAAAAGCTACAAGAGACCAAGAAATAGCAAAACAAAATGTAAAGAATGAAAAAAAAGAGAACAGAATAATAGAAACAACAGATCAAGAAGAGAAAATATAAGGTTAGTTTCAAGGAGCTGAACATGGTCAAATCATTTATATTTTTATATGGAAATATATATACTGTGTTTAAGGTTGACATCAGTAATTGGGTAGCTCAAAATAAAGATTGGGTCACAGTTGAGTATAATCTGATTCTAAAAAGCAAAACTATTTAGGAAAAAGTAAAAACAGTAATTATGTTATACAAATGAGGTGCAGAGGAAGAACAAACATTAAACACAGAGACATGGGAGGTTTAAGGAGCAGAATTAAAGTTAGCAAGAATAGGAAATAAGAGATACACACAAATACTACAACAAGGATTACGAGTAGAATTAAATAGAAAAAAATGTAGGGCTAGTATGTTTGTGTGTGTGTGAATGTGTGTATGTAGTATGTATAGAAATGTTAGTGTATATAAATATATGTATATGTGTGGGTGAAAATATATATATATATGTGTTTATATATATACACATATAAAAGCAAAATGTGTAAGTATATATGCGTTTGTGTGTTTGTGTGTGTGTGTGTGTGTGTGTGTGTATGTATGCTTAATTATAGCCTACTTGGAGGAGATGAGGGAGGGAGAATGAAAAGGAAAAAAAAGAATAAAGTAAAAAGTGCACAGCAGAGAACAAAAGAATAATCTTTAAGGGAAGTAAATAAAAGATGGACATTTATGAAAACAATTTCTTCTATTATTATACATGCTTTCTTGAAATGGAAATTTATTGTTATATATTATGAATCCTCCCTGATGTTCTGCTGACAGTATTTGGTTTTTTTTTTTTTATTTTCCTTTTGTCTTTTTCTGTTTTGTTTTTTTCTGATTTTGTACTTAGTTCAATAAAAATAATAATAATTATAACAGATTTAAATAATGCTTTAGGCTTTGCAATGTGTTTCATATAATTAATTAGCTGATTGTGTAACATATTTAGAAAATGTTTTCTATCATGTCTATTCTTTAGATTCAGAAAGATAAGTCCAAGGTTTGAGGAAACATAGTAGGTACTTGTTAATTTATTTCCTTAAAGAATTCTAGAGATTGGGCAGCTAGGTGGCGCAGTGTATAGAGCACCAATTCTGAAGTCAGGAAAACCTGAATTCAAATGTGACCTTAAACACTTAACATTTCCTAGCTATATGACCCTGGGCAAGTCACTTAACCCCAATTACCTCAGAGGGGAAAAAAGAATTCTAGAGATTTAAGTAAAATTAACTGAAACAATTAGCAACTTCAATAAAGTAGGAAGACCTCAAATAAATCCATAAAATCATTAGCCTTTCTGCATATTGTTAATAAAGTCTAGCAGAAGATATAGAAAAGAAATTCCATTCAAAACAACTACAAAATGTTACTATGCTGTAAGACATGATGAACTGATTAATTTTATTTATTTATTTTTATTTATTTTATTTTATTTTTTTATTAAAAGCTTTTTATTTACAAAACATATGAGTGATTTTTCTACATTGACCTTTGCAAAAACTTTTTTTTCCAAGCTTTTCCCCTCCTTCCCCCCACCCCCCACCCCTAGATGACAGGTAATCTAATACATGCTAAATATGATAAATTATGTGACAAATCCAATACATGTATACATATCTATACAGTTATCTTACTGCACAAGAAACATCAGATCTAGAAAGAGAAGAAGAAAAAAACAACCTAAGAAGGAAAACAAAATGCATGGAAATATTCACAGAAAGCGTTAAAATGCTGTGTTGTGGTCTGTACTCAGTTCCCACAGGCCTCTCTCTGGATGTATATGACTATCTTCATCGCTGAACAATAGGAACTGGTTTGAATCACATCATTGTTGAAGAGAACCATGTTTAATTAATTTTAGCTGATTCTGATTAATTTTAGAAAAATATGGAAAAATTTGCCTGAAATAATGAAGAGTGAAATGAGCATAACTAAAAGAATATTTAATACAATAATATTATTTGAATAACAATTGTAAACAAGAAGTTATTCTGAGCATTATAAATTCTCAAATCAATTACAAAGGATCTATTGAAGGAGGAAGTTATTCACTTTCAGAGAAAGAAGCAATAAAGTGAAGTATGTATAGTATAATTTTACATATATTTATAAATCTGTGTCAAATGACGATGATTTTCTCTAATATAAGGTAGGGAGGGAGAGAGAGACACTTCAGAATTTAAAAGATAACAAAAAAATCCATATAAAATTAAATTTAAAAAATGAAAGAAAAACAAGAATGACAAATAGTAGAGCTCTGTTCTTACCTGGAAAGTATAGCAAAGCATTTCTTCTTATCCCTCACTTTAGGTGCTGTGGGATAATTTGATTTATTCTATTAACATCTACTTTTATAAAAAGATACCAGGAGAAAAAAATTTAAATAATTCATCCCCTAGCCATGATAGCCTTCTTTTTCTAGTTGTTTTGTTTTTAGTAATATGACCTGTAGTATTTTGGTCACAGATCCTAAAGAATAATGGAGTAAACTGTGAATCTAATTTAAATTTCTTCCAGGCTGCTTTCCAATTTTGTCAGAAGATTTTTGTCAAATAAGGATTTCTGCCAATTGTAACTTTAGGTTTATCAAATAGTATGATATAGTATTCATTGTTTCTGTCTTATTTACCTAATCTGGGCCATTAATCAGCTATTCTGCTTTATTAATCAATAGCAAATAGTTTTCCTAATTTCTGCTTTGTAGTGTAGTTTTTTTTTATTAAAGCTTTTTATTTGAAAAACATATGTATGGGTAATTCTTCAACATTGACCCTTACAAAGCTTTCTGTTACAAATTTCCCCCCCTAGTCCCCACCCCTCCCCTAGATGGCAGGAAAACCACTACATGTTAATTATGTTAAAATACTTGACAAATCGAATATATGTATACATATTTCCACACTTACCATTGTTGTGCAAGAAAAATCCTATCTACAAGAAAAAAAAATCAGAGAAAGGAAACACAATGCAAGCAAACATCAATAGAGAGCTTGAAAGTGTTATGTTGTGGTCCATATTTCATATTCCTCTCTCTGGGTATATATGGCTTTCTTCACTGAGCAATTGGAACTGGTTTGAAGCATTTCATTGTTGAAAAGAGCCATGTCCATCAGAATTGATCATCATATAGTCTTGTTGTTGCTGTGTATAATGATCTCCCGGTTCTGCTCATTTAACTCAGCATCAGTCCATGCAGGTCTCTCCAGGCCTCTCTGAAATCATCCTGCTTGCTGGTCGTTTCTTACAGAGCAATAATATTCCATAACATTCATATACTATAATTTATTCAGCCATTCTCCAATTGAAGGGCATCCATTCAGTTTCCAGTTTCTAGCCACTACAAAAAGGGCTTCCACAAACATTCTAGCACATGTGGGTCCCTTTCCCTCCTCTAAGATCTCTTTGGGATATAAGCCCAAACACTACTGGGTCAAAGGGTATGCACAGTTTGATAACTTTTTGAGCATAGCTCCAAATTGCTCTCCAGAATGGTTGGATTCATTCACAGTTCCACCAACAATGTATCAGTGTCCCAATTTTCCCACATCCCCTCCAACATTCGTCATTATCTTTTCCGTCATCTTAGCCAATCTGACAGGTGTGTAGTGGCACAGAGTTATCTTAATTTGCATTTCTCTGATCAATAGTGATTTGGAGCACCTTTTCATATGACTACAAATAGTTTTAATTTCATCATCTGAAAATTGTCTGTTCATATCCTTTGACCATTTATCGATTGGAAAGTGGTTTGAATTCTTATAAATATGAGACAATTCTCTATCTATTTTAGAAATGAGGTCTTTATCAGAACCCTTAAATGTAAAGATGATTTCCCAATTTGATGCTTCCCTCCTAATCTTATCTGCATTAGTTTTGTTGTACAGAAACTTTTTAACTTAATATAATCAAAATTATCTATCTGGTGTTCAATTAAGAGTTCCAGATCTTCTTTGGACATAAATTTATTCCATCTCCACAGGTCTGAGAGGTAAACTATACTATGTTCCTCAATTTGCTTATAATATCACTCTTTAAATCCAAATCATGAACCCATTTAGATCTTATCTTGGTATGTGGTGTTAGGTGTGGGTCAAGTCCTAATTTCTTCCACACTAGTTTCCAATTTTCCCAGCAGTTTTTGTCGAATGGTGAGTACTTATCCCATAAGCTGGGGTCTTTGGGTTTATCAAACACTAAATTGCTATAGTTATTGCCTAGTTTTTCCTGTGATCCTATCCTATTCCACTGATCGACTACTTTATTTCTTAGCCAGTACCAAATGGTTTTGATGACTGCTGCTTTATAATATAGTTTTAGATCTGGTACAGCATCGGCCTTTTTTTTCATCAATTCCCTTGTGTAGTGTAGTTTTAAATATTGCTGCCAGACCCCCTTCATTCCTAATTTTTATCAATATATCCCTTGAGATTCTTGACCTTTTGCTCTCCAGATAACTTTTATTTTCACTTTTTTTTGTTTTATAAAGAAACTCTTTGTAGTTTGATTGTATGGAACTGAATGACATATGACACATTATGTCATATACATTTCATATAGTTATATATAACATAGAATATAATAGAATTATATACTGCATACATATATAATACATGTGATATATAAAATATACACTATTATATTTTATATGTAGGACTACATAGAGAATTATTGAATCAGAGGATATGAATATTTTAGTGACTTTTCTCACAAATTTAAAATTGTTTTTGAGAAACATTGGATTAATTTAATAGTTTCACCAGCAATGGATCAGTTATCATGCCTGATTTCCTATAGTCCCTCCACGGTTGTCTTTTTTTTGTCATTGTTGAAGTGATGACTGTGAAGTCATCACCAAGATTCTAATTGTGTGTTCTTTAAGAATAGGGACTATTTCATTTTTATGTTTCTCTAATAGCCTAGCACACTGAATTTGTATTTCTCTATTAGTGATATTAAGCATTTTTTCATTTAAATGAACTTTTAAATATGTTCTTCAAAAGTATTTTTGATTGTTTATGAATTCATTTGCTTTTCTTTTGTTAACATATATAAATTAACTTATTCAGTTTAATTAAACAACTTCTATAGCTTTGTTAACTGCTATGGGCTTGTATAAGATTTTGCTATGTATTTTGCAAGTTTATTTGTTTTGATGATTATTTAAAAAAAGAAAAAGAATATGCTCTAGAATGTCAGGAACTGAATCAAACTTACTGACTTGTATTTTGAAAAAATCTATGCTTTTCTCTGAAAATTTGTGCCATATTTGCCCATTACTATACCTGTGGCACCTCTCCCTGTTTTTCAAAGCTCACCTATACCAAGGGACATTATGAATTTTCTTACCTACTTTTGACTTAATCAAACTTGATTTATAACTTATAAAATGGGAATATTTTTATTATTCATTGTGTAGCATTCCTTAAAAAATCTATTTAATATTTTATCTTTCCTAATTACATGCAAAACAGGTTTTTACCACTTGTTTTTAAAAATTTGAGGTTCTCTCCCTCCCTCTGCTCTCTCCCCCACTTCCTGAGAAGATAAGCAATTTGATATAATTTGATATAAGTAGCATGGCTGCGCAGCATTTTTGTAAGAAAAGTTCTTTTTAAAATGCTAAATTGGTATAAATATATGACCTATAAATATTGGTCCTCTTTTCTATATTCTTTGTCAGCAAAACTCTTGGCTTCATTTATTATGTTTATACTGATGACTTGAGCCCTTACCTCTTCCCCAAATTTCAGTGCCAAATATTCAGCAGGCTGCTTGTACATGTTTCCACCTAGAGGAATTTCATATCAGAATATCCTTAACAAAGAAAGGAATGTTTTGTATGTTATCAGGACACTTTGTTATATATTTGAGGTGTTAGGAAAACCCAGAATCATAGGATCACACAGTCCAACATCCTCTTTTTCTAGAAGTGGAAACTGAAATCCAGAAAAGTGAATTGATTTATCCAAGTTAAGCCAGTAGTGTCAGATTTGAGATTCAAAACTCAGACCTGTGTTAGACTTTTGGGAATGCCCAACTTGAAAGGTAGGCAGTCATGTTTGAAGGAAAAAAAGGATCACGAATGTTTGTAGTAGTGATCAGTTTATTCCTAGCCAGTCTACAAACATTTATTAATTATAACAGCAAATAATTAGGCAGTGCTTTCTACATGCCAGATATTGTGCAACCAGCCAATGATAATTGAGATGTGCTGGGTACTCAGGTCTTTCCCTCAGGGTAATAGCTGTATTCTAAGATCAGGAGATGGAATCATGTAATTGGCATAATTATGTAATTGGCACAATACTAATTATATAATTGGCACATTGGGATTGTCAAAATATTTAGTTTGCTCAGTAATTGAGATTCAATTCCAAATCCATATCTTTTCATTTTGTATTTATTTCCTTGGAAGAAATATTCCAATTCTTTTCTTTTAGTTTGGGGGAGTGCAAATTAGTGATTAATGTAGCAACAGGATTTTAGGCCTATCCTTTGCTATTCTTGTAGAGCTTGACATAACTACAATGGATTATGGGTACACTACACATTGCTACTTTGGAAGTTGTTGCTCTTTAGTCATTTTAGATATGTCCTAGTCTTTGTGATCCAATTTGAAGTTTTCTTGGCAAAGATATTAGAAGAGTTTGCCATGTCCTTCTCCAGCTCATTTTACAGATGAGGAAATGGAGGCAAACAGCGTTAAAAATGACTTATTCAGTCACACAGCTATAAGTATCTAAGGCCAAGTTTGAACTCAGAAGATAAGACTTTAAGATTCTAGACCTGGAGGTCTATCCACTGGACCTGGAGGTCTATCCACTGGACCTATACTACCTCACTGTCTTGTACGAACATGTGAAATTGTTTTTTCCCATTTGAAACATTACTGTTTTTAGACAGAACAATAGAAAACTGCCTGATTTGATGTAACTATATCTATGGGCAGCTAGGTGGCACAGTGGATAGAGCACCAGCCCTGAAGTCAGGAGGACCTGAATTCAAATCTGGTCTCAAACACTTAACATTCCCTAGCTGTGTGACCCTGGGCAAGTCACTTAATCCCAATTGCCTCAGCAAAAAACAAACAAACAAATAAACAAAAAAACCAAAAACAAACAACAAAAAAAAAAACTATATCTATTTACATATTGCTTGTTTCTAGAATATTCCAACTATTCCCAACTGTATACTGTCCTTCACCTGTCTTTTTGTCTTCTAAGTCTAGTATGAAAAAACTACAATGTAGAGATTTTGCGCAGATCAAAAAAAAAAAAAAAAAAGACAAAATCTTGACAAGAATCTGAATGTGGTATTCATTTCTATGTCTATAGTTTGGCTGTTGAAATAATTTCTGCAGCTATAGGAAATATAAAATGCCTTAGATAAATAAGAAAACAGAGTATTGAATCAATTCTTAAATACTATTTTTGACGGCTGCTTTTTTTTAAATATTCATTTTATTTTTATTAAATTTGAGCTCTCAGGGGCTCCTTCCCTTCCTCCCTCCTCCTCCTAATCCTGCACTAGAGCAGGCCAATATCTGATACAGATATGAAATTACACAATACTAGTTCTGTGTATCAGTTCTTTCTCTGGAAATGAATAGCATCTTACTTCATAGCCTTTGTAGTTGATTTGAATATTCATATAATTCAGAATAGTTTAGTTATTCACATTTCTTCTTCAAACACTATTGCTGTTACTACCTACATACAACATTCTCTTGGTCCTGCTCATTTTATTCTTCATTATTTCATTGCAAATTTTTCCATGTTTTCCTAAAATCAAAACTACTCAATACTTCTTAAAGTACAGTAATATTCCATCACAATCATATACCAAAACTTATGCTGCCGTTCCTCATTTGATAAGCATCCCCTCAATTTGCCATCACAAAGAGAACTTGACAAAGTTCTCTATATATTTGCCATATGAGATCTTTATTTAAGAAACTGCCTATAAAATTCCCCTTCCCCCAATTTTCTGCTTTCTAATCTTAGCTATGTTGGTTTTATTTGTACAATTCCTTTTTAATTTAATGTAATCAAAATTATCCATTTGACATCTCAATGCTTTTTTCATAATTTTTTCTTCTATCCATAAGTTTAACTGGCAATATGTTATATGTTCTAATTTACTTATAATCTCTCCCTCTATGTCTAAGATATGTATCCATTTTGACTCTATCTTGGTAATTGGTAAATCTATAGTTTCTGTCAGACTGCTTTCCACTATTATTACCATGCTTAAATCTTTACATTTATCAAACACAAGGCTACTATGATCATTTACATTGTGTATTATGCTCTATTCCAAAGCTTCTTAAAGCGTTGGTTGCAATGGGGTGATGTGACTGAATGTGGGGGTTGCAAAAAATTTGGCAACACTAAAAAGTATCAAATATTATGCCAAGATTTAATTCTTTATGTAAAAATAAATAAGCACATCTATCTCATTAGTATGTAAATTTGCTTTTATTTATTTTTTTTGCTGAGGCAATTGGGGTAAAATGACTTGCCCAGGGTCACACAGCTAGGACATGTTAAGTGTCTGAGACCAGATTTGAACTCAGGTCCTCCTGACTTCAGGGCTGGTGCTCGCTTTTATTTTTAATAAAGGATAAAATTATATGTATATTAAAGAATTGTATTAAAATAAATTTATGATTTATTATCAGTAAATGTTTGACTTGAATTCTTATATTTCCATATATCCAGGGTTATATAAAAATTTCTCCAGTAAAAAGGGGTTTCAAGTGGAAAAAATTGAAAAAGCTCTGCTCTGTTCCACTGATGTACCATTCTATTTCTTAGCCAGTACCAGATAATTACTGCCTTTTAATACAATTTAAGATATGGCACTGCTAGATCACCTTCCTTCACATTTTTTTCTCATTAATTTCTTTGATATTCTTGATGTTTCATTTTTCTAAAAAAATTTTTTTAGCAATTTAATTGGGATGATACTAATAAATTAATTTAGGTAGAATTGTCATTTTTATTATATTGACTCTACCTACCCATGAACAATGAATATTTCTCCAATTATTTAAATCTCACTTTATTTGTATAAAAAAGTGTTTTATAATTACCTTCATATAGTGCTTGGGTTTGTCCTGGCAGGTTTCTTATATTGTTTGTGGCTATTTTTATATTAACCAAAACTATTTAAAATGAACTATCTCTTGCTATCTCTTCTTCCAGGGTTTTATTGTTAATATGAAGAAATGCTAATGATTTAGGTGGTTTTATTTTACATCCTGGAACTTTGCTAAAGGGTTTATTCTTTTGGATTTAGATTCCCTAATCTCAACTCCCAAATATTTGATCCAAATATTCCTGGTAGTAAAGAATAGTTAGTCCTTAATTTATATGTGATATTCTGAGTCTGAGGGACAGGATTTAGAGATAGAAGGGAGCTGAGAAGTTATCTCATTGTCCTCTGTTGGGCATACTGACCTTTTGACTTCCTTTAAATCCCAATTAAAATCCCCTTTTATTAGAAAACTTCCTCTACCCCTCTTAATTCTAGTGTCATCCCTCCATTAATTACTATTTTCCTATGTATAGTTTGCTTGTATGTATTCGTTTGCATTTTGTTTCTCCCATTAGACTGTAGGCTCCTTGAGAGCTGGTAACATCTTTTGCCTCTTTTAGTATCCCAAGGATTTAAGCACAGTGCCTGGCACATAGTGAGTGCTTAATACATTTTACTGATTTTACAAATGAGAAAAGTGGGGCCCAGAGAGGGAGGGTAAAAGGTACAAAATTAAAATTTGGCAGAGGAAAATTTTAACTCAGATTTTCTGACTTCAAAAACAGTGCTTTTTCAAATTCACCACAATGTAATAAGACTGGGCTAGACTGCTCAGGAAGATGGACAATCTGCTTGGAAGGTTTTAAAAATAAAGATAAGCAAAGGTCCGGGGGGCCAACCTGGATTATTGGGTAGGCACTGAAGGGAGGCTAGATTCTTTAATGTACCTAAGGGACAAAGATTTTCATCTTGATAGGACAGATTAATTACCTCAGGAGTATGTATTATTGCCAGTACAGTACAGTAACCTTTGTAGGGATCCTTGCAGTCTTATTCTTAATAGTTTCTTTAAGTGAATCTTTACCTATTTGAGTAACTTCTTGAAGAGTAAACCCTAAACTTCCTTGGGGTGCCAGCTGGCATCATTGGAGAAGGAAAAGAAGGGAACAGAAGTTTCTGAATTCAGGGCTAAAAATAAGGCCCAGAAAATTGAAGTTGACATAGAATAGGGAAAATTGAGACTGAAGGTTCAGTGTTTAAAATTCAACACTTCAGAAATTGTGAAAAATTTACAGTTTGAGAATCTATCTTGGGGAGTTTCAATTCCTGTTGTGATGATTCCTTGAATATGTGGTTTCTAATTGTGGGATTATTCATATTTCCAAAACCAAGCTCTACACTGCCCAACAAATCCAATTCCAAAACTTAACCATTCAGTTTATCCATCTCATCACTCAACCTTAATCTTCAATAGTTTCTGACTTTTTCCTCTTCTCTCTAGTCCAGTGTAATCAGTGGCCAAAGCTTGTCCTGTTTTCTGAAATGTCCTGAGATCTGTGTCTTTTTCTGTATTCCCAAAGCCCTATTTTAGTTCAGGCCTAGATCACTTTTTCCAGCAGCTTCTTAATTTGCTTTCCTGCTTCCCACCTGAAAAGCCTGCCAGACTAATCTTTTAACTAGATCCCCTTCCTCCAAACCCCTCTCTACACCTCCCTCCTTTTTCCAGATAAAAATCCAAACTCTTTGTCATTCTCTTCTTCCCCAACTTTGCAACTGTATCTGGCTGTAACTTACTTTCCCAGCTTTATCTATAAATAATGTCTGGCATTTGCGTCTCTCCTAGCGCCCGCAAAGTCTTAGCTTCATACTTTTTTGTTGTTGTTGTTCTTTTGCTAGGACTTTTCCACCGGTTCTGAGAGTTCTAGATTGGGGATGGGGATGGAGTCTATGGGAATGCGGAGCACTGTGAGATGATATAAGGGAGAGTGTTTCTGTTACGGGAGATCTGGGACCTGGCAGGAAATGTCTACTTTTGGCGGCTCTGGGATGGGGCAGGAGAGTGCCTGTCTGTCTTTGGGGGCTCCGAGAAGGGGTATGTTGGTGTCTACCTCGAGGAGCTCCGGAACCAGGCAAGAGTGTCTGCCTTTGGAAGCTCCTGGATAATGCGGAAGGACGGAAGGTCGTAGTAGTTTTTCTTTCCCCAGCCTGCCTTTCGTTCGTGGAGACCTTCAGCTTGATTCTTCTGACCCCTTTTCTAAGAAGACTCTGCCCCATTATCTTCCTCTCATAGTCTCACCTCCAACACACAATAGCAGCAAAGACTCCCGCAGCCTCGGTGGACTACCATGAGTTAAAGTTCCCTGTACGGAGGGGATTGTGGGGCATGGAGTCTTCCCGTAATGCGGAAAGGCGATAGATGGCAAGTCAGAGACCACGCTTCCCACAGTGCTAAGCGAGGGCAAATTCTGATAGACGCGAGCCTGGGACTGGGAGGGGCGGGGTAAGCACGGGAACTACATGTTCCAGGATGCAGCGCGGCGGAGCCGCTGAGCCTGAGGCGTTTGAACGGCTGCTCTCCCGCTCGGGCTCTCTCGGGCTGCGGCGGCTGCGTGGTCGTCGGGGAGCCGGGGGCGGGACAGGGCGAGCATCTCTGGGCCCGGATTGCGGCAGCTGGAGGAGGAGTCCTGGGCCAGGCGGTGCGGCGGCGGCGGCAGGGGCTGGGAAAGGGCCTGAGCTAGCCGCCCACGGGACGATGATGGGGAAAGAGGAGGAGATCGTGCGGATCGCCAAGCGTCTGGACAAGATGGTGACCAAGAAGAGCACGGTGAGGTCACGGACTCCCCGAACGACTTGAGACACCCAGATTTTGCTCTCTGAAATCCCCCATAGGGATGTCTTGATTTCTACCAGAGATATACCTCCTCAGAGATTTTCCCCAGCCAGGACTCTCCTCAGGGACGTCACTGACGGATCCCTCCAGAAGCCCCCAGTTTTCTCTCATATCCATCAATGCACCTCATAGACCCTCTCGCATTTCCTTGATGTCCCCAAAATCATTTTAGAAGATCCCCCCCCCCCCGACCTTGTAATTCTCCTGAGAGATTCTCCAATTTGTCTTTTTCCCTGTCCCACATCCCCATAGCAAACCAAACCAAAACTGAGCCTTGTGACTTCACCTTAGAAAATACAATACCCCTCTCAGAAACTCGGGAACAGAAATCACTGAAAGAGCCACCCTTGACCTTCCTTGAGGCTCCATTCAGGCACCCTCTGAGAGCCTTCTTTGACCTCCCCAGATACTCCACGGAGAGACCCTCTGAGATCTTCCCTAGAACTCCCCAGGGACTCCATTCAGGGACTCTATGAGAGCCTCCCTTGATCTCCCCAGAGACCTCCCCACTCCTTATCTTGAAGTGTCTCTGCTACCTATTACCTGTGTGACCTTGACCAAGTGTCTTCTTTTTATGATCAGTTTTTTCCTTTTCAAAATGAAAGCAGTTAGTCTAGATGATCTCTTAAGAGCTCTAAGTACTATTCAGGGCTAGTTTTTGAGATCTTTGCTGGAGGTATTCCTGCCTTGACTGCTCTTGTCTTAGTTTCCTCATCTGTAAAGTGGGGATAATAACACTGATACTTGGGTTTGTTGTGTGCAAAATAATTTTTAGCATTTTGTAGGGCTACCCTTTAGAACTGATGTGAGGTTCAGATCAAATGAGATAATAATGCAGACTTTAAAGTGCTATATAAATATTAGCTGTTATTGTAGATCTTATTTCTAAGCATTGAAATATTATAGAAATATAAGAAATTATTATTTTTGCTGCCTTGAGTCTTTTCTTAGAGTGATACTCAGATCAGAGCTGGAACTGAAACTTGTATACCTTGCCGAACCCTTCCCATAAGACCATCTTAAATTAAGTTTTCCAATTCCTAGGGCCACTAAGACCCTGATCAAAGATGCCAGTCTTAAGGGTAATTAGATTTGCAGATTGAGGTTCTTACCTGAGCTTTGAATCCTATAGCTGTAATGTTGCTATCCCTGTGAACTTGGAAAAGTCACTTTACTTCTCTTTCATCAGTTTAACCATCTGTAAAATGAGGGATTTTACAGTTGATATCCTACTGTAAATTCCTTGATCCTATTGACTTTCCTTTCAGAGGTTACTTGAGCTCCTCTAAATACTCTTGCTTAATAAATATGTATTCAGTATTTTTTTTTTTTCAGTGATCTGCTGTGAGCTTTAATTTTCTGATTCCCTTTCTTCCGAGCATGGTCCTTGTTTATCTTATCTGACCTTACTGAAAGGCAGTCCCTTTCCATATGACTCTCTACTTATGTCTATTATCTTCCCTTAAAGATTCTTTTGTAGGAGCTGTCCACAAACTTTTAGTTTCTCTCAAACATTTTCAAAAAATCTTTTTTCTATTGAGTTGATTTAATTTTTGTATTAATATCATCTTCATTTCATAATACATTCCTCCCCCTTCTCCTACCCAGTAAGACATCTCTTGTAACAAAGGAATAAAAAAGGGAGAGAAAAAAGCAGTTCAGCAAAACCAACTCATGAGACATTTATGACAGTATATGGAATATTCCACAATCATAGTTTTTTTTTTTTCTCTGCAAAGAAGAGAGAAAAGCAGTTTTCTTAACCCTTCTGGGGAAGCAGTCTTGGTCATTATAATTACAAATGAGTTAGTTTCCTTTTTTGTCCTTTCCATTTACATTATTGTAGTCTATATCTCTCAAACATTTATTAAAAATCTTCTGTTTTCAGGAGAACTATGTTAAGTGTTGGGTAAGATGGAGAATTTAGATTAGATGAAGAGCTTGCTGTTCTGGGTTTTTCTAGTACATACACAAATAGCATTAAAATTATATAAGCACATAAGAGAACTGCAGACCAAGTGTGATACATCTTCTTGGGTGTGGGGAGAGGGAAGGATTATTCCTAACTGGGGGGATCCAGGAAGGCTTGATGGAGGAGATGACATTTGAGTTGTCTTAAAGGATAGGTAAGATTGCAAGAGCTAAGGACAGGGATAAGGAGCATCAAAAGCATAGGGGGTAATAAGAGCAAAGGCCTCCAATTTGGGCAGTATTGGAAAAGAGTACTATGAAAAGTTAGGAGAGAGATTTTTTGTAAAGGATTTTACATGCCAAGGCTAAGGAGTATGAATTTTTTTTTAGTAGGCAGCAGGATTTTGTGCAGAAGTGTGATTTAATTATATTTATGCATAAGAAAGATAAATCTGGCAGATATATGAAGGATGATTTGGAAGGAGAATGTCTATGTGGGAGGAACTTTCAGGGAGCTGTTGGCAACAGTCCAGGCAAGTATTAATGAAGGCCTGCATTGGGATGATGGTGGTGGAAATAGAAAGAGATTCATCTGAGAGATGCTTTGGAAGTAGATGGGACTTGGCAACTGATTTTATGGAAGGTTGGGATAATGGAAAGAGAGAAAACTCAAAACATGACAAAGATGTATATGAACATGGATGATTGGATGAATGGTGATATCACTGACAGAAGTAGAAAAATTAAAAAAGAGAGGTTTCTTGGGGAAAGCTAACTTCAATTTTGGACATGTTGAATTTGAGGTAATAGGATATCAAAGAGGAAAGGATCTATTTTGTAAGGAAGTGTGAGTGTGGAACTTAAAAGAGAAATCATAGCTAGAGTTGCAGATTTGGGTATATTAAGGTGATAATTGAAACTAAGGAAATGAATGAGACTGCCTAGGGTAGGAATTTAGAAAGAATTGTATCTTGAAGAGCTTCAAAATTAAGGGATAAGAAAGAGGATGAGACTCTGGGTGCCCCTTAAAATTGAACCAAGGTTTTTGGGACAATGTATAGTAAGAACAATAGGAGGAAAACTAGAAGAGTGCTCTCCTACCCCAAGGCAGCTAGGTGGTTCAGTGGATGGAGTGCTGGGCTTGGAATCAGGAAAATTCATCTACATGACTTCAAATTTGGCCCCCTGTTTGCCTCAGTTCCTCATCTGTAAAATGAATTGGAGAAGCACATGGCAAACCATTCTATTGTCTTTGTCAAGAAAACCCCAAATGGGGTCACAAAGAATCAAATGCTGAAAACAACTGAACGGCTCTTCTTCAATTTAGACTGACTAGGAAGAAACTAGTTAATAGTATCAAAAGCTATAGAGTGATCAGAGAGGATGAGGACTTAGAAAAGGCCTTTGGGTTTTACTTTGGAGGTCGTTGAGAACTTTTGAGAAATGTTTCAGTAGAGTGGAGGAAATGCAAGAGATATTGAAAAGAGATGAGGAGTGAGTGAGTGGTGAGGTATTGGAGATATCAGGTATATATTGTATTTCTAATAAGCTTAGCAGTGAAAAGGAATAATGAATTGGGGGATAGTAGCTTGGTGGAATACAAGGGTTAAGGAAAGACTTTTTTGGGGATTGGGGATACCTGATTAGATGATTATAGTATTTAGAGTAGGAAGATAGAAGGGAGAACAGGTAGAGGGCAGGGTGGGTTAGAAACAAAACACTACTAAGTAGGGATAAGGGTGGAAAGAGAGCAAAAATACATGAATGGAAGAAAATAGGATGGAAGGAAATACAGAGCTGGTGATCATAACTATGAATTTGAATGGGATGAACTCTCCTATAAAATGGAAATGAATAATAGGGTGGATTATAAAACAGAATCCTACAATACGTTGTTTACAAGAAACACATTTGAAATTAATACAGTAAGGGTAAAAAAAAAAAAAAGGCTGGAACAGAATTTATTATGCTTCAGCCAAAGCAAAAAAACCCCCAAAAAACAAAAAAAACAGGGGTAGCAATTCTGCTGTCGGATAATAAAAATTATATTCAATAAAGGGCTAGGGCTAGGGAAAGAGAGACTAAAAACCAATTGGAAATTAAATAATCTAATGCTAAAGAATGAGTGGGTCAGACAACAAATCATAGAAACAATAATTTCATCCAAGATAATGACAATAATGAGACAACATACTAAACCTATGGGATGCAGCCAAAGCAGTTCTTAGGGGAAATTTTATCTCTCTAAATAGTTACATGAATAAAATAGAGAAAGAGGAGATCAGTGATTTGGGCATGCAACTAAAAAAGCCAGGAAAAGAACAAATTAAAAAATCTCCAATTAAATGCCAGATTAGAAATTCTGAAACTCAAAAGGAGAGATTAATAAAATTGAAACTAAGAAAACTGTTGAACTAAACTAAACTTAAGAATTGGTTTTATGAAAAAAAAAAAGATAAACCTTTGGTTAATGTGATTAGGAAAAGGAAAGAAAAAACCAAATTACCAGCATGAAAAATGAAAGGGTAAATTTACCACCAATGAAATAGAGTAAAGAGAAATCCTAAAAATTATTTAGCTCTCTCATTTTACAGATGAGAAAATGGAGGTCTCAAGAGGCTGATAGTCTAGGGTTACCACAGGTAATAAATAATAGAGCCAGACTTCAAACCTAGTTCCTCCAACTTCAAATGTCCTAATATGTTGTATCTGAAGACAAAGGAAAGAAGAGGGGTTAATTGATAGAGCAAAGTCCTGATGGAGCCAGAAAGTCATGCTTCAAAAATCACTTTATCTATTTGTTTATGCCTATGTATGGACATATTGTAAGCCTCTTGAGGGCAAGGTCTTTTTTTGTGGTCATTATCCCAGCATCTAGAACCCAGTAGGTGCCTAATAAATGACTATTGCTGGACTAAAGCACTCAAGGTAGTCTTTTCTTGGATTAGGAGTACTTCTTCCTATGAGATAGAAGAATATGTTTTTTGTTTTTTTTTTTTGCTGAGGCAATTGGGGTTAAGTGACTTGCCCAGGGTCACACAGCTGTTACGTGTCTGAGACCAGATTTGAACTCAGGTCCTCCTGACTTCAGGGCTGGTGCTCTATCCACTGTGCCACCTAGCTGCCCCGAAGAATATGTTTATGCTGAGTCTTTAGGACTAGAGGTGAACTGAAGAGCACCTATGCATGCTTTATTTTTTTTTGTAAAATAGGAGGTCCAAATTACCTGTTATGTATGAGTATATTGGGAGTGATGAGGGAAATGACTGGTAGTAGAGCTGGAGGTAGGTCCTTGAGGATAGAGGAAAAATTCACTTTGGTGAATGAGCTAGGGAATCCTGGAGAACTGAATAGAAAAGGGATGGCTGAACAGCAGTGAGGGTCTAGTTTATGTTACATACCATCTATTTATAGTGGGTCAAATCAGTATGATTTCAATTTAGCAAATATTAAGAATGCAGTGTTTACCACTTTTTTTTTTTTCAGTGATATCTGCAGCTTGAGAGTAGGAGCAGTTAAATTAGGTGGAAGTGAAGATTAGCAGGTTAAGTGTAATAATAGTGTCATAAGGAAGAGAAATTATGGTATATTGATAGTAAAGCATTGCTATTACTTACTTTGAAGTCACTTGGATCTGAGAAATTGTTTTTCTCTTCTTGATTGTGTCCTTTTCTATCTCTATTCCTGTTCCGGTTCTTTTCTATGACTGCCTTTCTGGAAGGGGAGGGTGGGTACTAAAATACTGTAATTGGGTATTTCTTATTCCTTTAAAAAAAAAAAGTCTTGGAAGAAAAGCAGTTTCCTGAGTTATTTCTTTCTTTCTTCCCCCCCCCCCCCCCCTTAGGCTTGGGAAATTTCTCTTAGTCCAATGTCCTCTCCTGAATATCAGTGAGAGGGAACAAGAAAAAGAGTGGAATCCCCTTCTTAATTCCTCACTGTTCACAATTCATTTTGGTAGTAGAACATGGTTTCCCTATAACACCATTATTTGATAATGAGAGTCAGCACAGAATGCTGAACAAAAAACATAGGTGAGAAGCAGGAGATCAGAATTCTAGTCTTGCCCCATTGATTCAATACCTGTGCTGTCTTAAATCAGTAACTCAATCTCTCTCCTTTAGTAATCTCTTTCTAATGATGCTTTCTCTGCTAACTCACAGGGCTCTTTGGGATTAAGAAATAATTGATGTAGAAGTGCTACTTTAAAACATTAAAAGCTCTATGTAGATGCAAGGCATTTATAATTAATCTTAGACAGATTTGAAGTGTAGTTCATGGAAGAAACTTCAGATTTGGTTTTTGAGGGTAGAAAAAGAGGAGAAAATGGCTATTTGTCTCTGCAATAATCCTTAACTTAGTTTGTTATAGGTAGTGAATTGTTTAAAGTCAGGAAATGGCAGTATAGAGTGGTTCACATAGTTTGTCCTCAGAATCACAGAATGTTACAACTAGAAGAACTCTTAGAGATCCTCTAAGAGGGCTAAGTTCTTTCATTTTGGTGGTGAAGAAGCAGCCTCAGAAAGGCCAAAGTATTACAGATTTAGAGCTGGAAGGGACTTTGAGATCATCTAATTCAACCTTCCACTTTTACCAGTAAGGAAAGTTAACCTCTCAGAGATGATGTGATTTACTTAAGGCACACAAGTTAGAATGATAGAACTGAGATTTGACCCCAGGTCATCTGAATCCATATACCCATATTCTTTGCAGTTTATCATATTTCCTGTGTCTTGATTGTTTTCCAACATTATATACCCAGCACAAGGCAGGTACAGTAATATTGGTGGACTATTAAAGGAGAATTTTGGTCTATGTAAACACGAATCTTCCCTTTGCTCAGGTTATATGGAGTATAGAGGTAAGATCAGGAAACATTGGTTATTGTAGGTATAAGAGGGCTGGTCTTAGTATAAGAGCAAGGTCTTCTAGACTGGCTAGTAAAGGCTGAGGAAGAAATAATGATAAAGTAATAAATGTTCTCTTTTAAAGGGTGAGAAAGAAAATCCACAGACTGTGTTGGAGTCATTTTAGATCTTATGTTTTAAAATTGCTTGGCCGTTTCAGGAGGATGATCTTGGATTAAATTTCTGGAAAAAAAACAAAACAAAAAAACAAACAAAAAAAAAGCCTGAGACCAAACAAATCAAAAGATCTTCTGCATAGGCTTCGTGTAGTCTACAAAATAAAGAGGCCAAGTAGTAGAGAAAGGTCTTCTGATTTTAAGTCTAGCATTCTTTTCCACTACTGTTGGTGACCTTGACTTTTTCTCTCCCTTCACAACTGAATAAATGTACTTTTAAAAGTTTCTTTTGGTTCATAGTAGAATGTGAGAACTGGATTTAATCAACTTGTGATTTTTGATTTTTGCATTTTGAAACATAGTAAAAGCCATTTCAGGTATGTTTCTGTTGGTTTCCAGTGTACTGAATTGCAGATGTGTGTTTGTATTTAGGCCTCTGATTCTGATTTTAGTTTGGCTCATAGCCTGTGTCTACAGGATGATGTTGGCAGTTGATTCTGTTCCTGGGATGAATTGGAAACAGTCTGTCTGCAGAGAAGGGAGTGAGAAAGAAACTTAGTCATTTGGGTCTAATTCCCATCACTTTAATTATAGTTATTCCAAGACTTGTATTCCAAATGGCTCCTTTGTGAGTTGCATTTTTAATGAGCTGTTAAACTTTTAGGCTAGAAAGAATTGTTTGATGGGTGGGCAAAAAGACTTGTAGTCCAAAATGGTGATTAATATGCATATGATGATGTGGAAAACTATAGTTTTTTTTTTTTTTTTTTGTAAATGGCTACAACTAGAGAATTATAGGGTTGAAGGTTTGCCCATTTTGTTGTTGTCACCTGGTATGAATTTTTCTTCATAAATTTGTTTTATATATGTAGATGTGTGTTTGATTCTTACATTATATCTGAAACACAGCTTATAT
>JAJPUD010000703.1:0-40585 GCA_023553655.1 Myrmecobius fasciatus | reverse complement strand
TATATATATATATATATATATATAATTCTCCTGCCTGAGTTTTAAGATTTACCAGTAGAATTTTCATTTACTGAAAGTGAGTCAAATAAATGAGTAAGAACTCCTCTGGGGGATGGGGGTGGCGCAGAGAGGAGTAGAGGGAGAGAGGGAGAGAGGGGGAAAGAGGGAAAGAGAGAGAGACAGTGTATCAGTCCAGAAGTTGTCTAATTCATCTCTGCTACTAGGATTATATTTTTGAAACTGGACAGGTACCATTTTTGAGACCAACTTCCAAGGTAGGGGATTGTTCATCTTACAGAGTTTGTAACCAAGTCCAAAGTAGCATAATCAAAGTGACGCCGGAAAGTGTGGTGGCAAAAAAAAAAAAATATATATTACTATTTGAAGGATAGTGTGTTTAGTGTGTTTTATGATTGCTCAGTTGCTTCCTTTACATTGATCTTTTTGTAGGCCAAAATAACAATGTGCTTTTCCTTTGGATGGTTCATTTAATCACTTTGTAGACTGAACTTTGGATAGAGATCTTTTATCAAGATGAGCTTCACAAAGTATAGACTCAATACCTTTTAAGAATATAAGTTCCATTTCCCTTGATGTTTTTGGTAATTGATTAAATTATTGATAAGGTGGTTACCAATTAGAAAAATATAAGGAAGAGTTTTCTATAGTCTGATTAAGGACTGAACAATTCCAAATTTAATAGATGTCTTATGTAACATCTACTGAATAATTAAGCTTTCATTATTTTTCTTTTGGCCCTTGCCTTTGGAGGGATATTGCCCCATGTTGTAATTTTGGCAGTGTTAGATGACTGATAAATACCATCTTAAACTTAAGTACAGAAAATGATCTGGCAATAATTCTCACTTTCCTTCTGTATTCCACAGGAATGACAGTATACTTGTTAGTTTTCTCCTAATATTTACCAGACTCATTATCATGTTATATTTTCACAGATTTAGAGCTGGAAGGAATTTCAGAGGTTTTCTTTTCCAATCCTTTCATTTAACAGATGAAGAAACTGAGGCTAGAGATGTTAAATAGCTTGTGTTAAGTCACATGGGTAGTAAGTAGCAGAGCCTGAATTAAAATGTAAATCCTCTGCTAATCCACTTTTTTTTTTCATTGTATCATGTGGATTCCTTTCTGTATTAAGTTCATTCCTTAATCTGTTCTTTCATAGAACTGTATTGGAAAAAAGACAGAAATTGCCCAGTTTTCCTAATATTTTAGTAAATTCAGTCTTTTCTTTCTTCCTAGGATGGAGCTATGGATCTGCTAAAGGAACTGAAAAGCATGCCAATTACTCTAGATTTGCTTCAGGTAAGTCATTTTGCCTTCCCATCAGGAAACTGAAAATCTTATTATAGAAACTTCCCTTTAAATAAGGTTAATTATCCAATTAGATAAACATTTATTACTTGATATAAGCAAAGCCCTGTACTAGGTATTGAGCTTATAGAGATGAAACTTGATATAGTCTTTTTCTCCAAGAATCTTTTGCCTAATAGACTAGGATGTGACACATAGACAAATAAGTATGATATAAGATAGCATTAGATAAGGGCATACATGTTCTAGACAGAATGCTCTAGAAAAATTTGAGGAGGAAGAGAAAAACTTTTAGCTGGGAGAGTGAAGTTTCAGGGAAGACTTTATAAAGGAGCAGGTATTTGGGCTGGACTTTGGAGGAAAGAGAAAAAAGAAGACTTTGGCAAGAAGAAATAAAGAGTGAGTTTTAGGAATGAGAGCTGACCAGTGATCACAGGATCATAAAATTTACAGATCATCTTATCTAGTCAGCTCCTCATTTTATAGATAAGTAAATTAAGGCATAGAGAAACTGTGACTTGTGTAAGGTTTCATAGCTGGTGGTTGAGACTAGAACACAGGTTTCCTGGCTCTGAACCTGTGCTTATTCCACTACTTTATTCAGCCTGTTCTATATATGTATTAACCTATGTATGCTTACCAGCAGTAGTGACTTAAAAATTGACCTTAACAAAAGTCATTAATAAACTTGAGATGATTCTAAACTCTTTTTTTTTTCAATTTCCATTTTGTTGATTTCTTTCTTTTTTTTTTTTTTTTTTTGCAAAACATATGTATGGGTAATTCTTCAATATTAACCCTTACAAAGCTTTCTGTTACAAATTTTTCCCCCCTACTCTCCACCCCTCCCCTATATGGCAGGATATCCACTACATGTTAATTATGTTAAAATACTTGACAAATTGATTCTAAACTCTTGATAACATCACTCCTTTGGAGATTTCAGCTATCTTAAGTGATATGGTACTGTGATTTCACAAGGGAAATGGACTTCCTTTTTCTTTTTTTCTCTTGGTACTATTGAATTTTTTAAGCATATCCTTGTAAGAATTCAAAAGTAGGGTGGAAGATGGACTAATATTTTTTTCAGATTAGGATGCATATTTCTCAGTCACACTGATGATTTTTGGAAACAGGAGTGATCTGGAGGGTTTTTGGATGCTGAACAGGCTGTTGGTCATTAGACTGTATGTATTGATATAGGGGCAGCTAAATAGCACAGTGGATAGAGTACTGGCCCTGAAGTCAGGAGAACCTAAGTTCAAATCCGTTCTCAGATACTTAACACTCACTAACGATGTGATCTTGGCCAAGTCACTTACCCCCAATTGCCTCACCAAAAAAAAAAAAAGAAAGAAAGAAAGAAAGAAACTGTACTGATATAATAATGGTAGAAGACTGAATGACATAGAATACATGTGAATTGAATAGTGAGTCTCAGATTTGAGTCCCTAGTGGTTTTTTTTTTTTTTTTTTTTGCTTTTTTGCTGAGGCAATTGGGGTGAAGTGACTTGCACAGCTGTTACGTGTCTGAGACCAGATTTGAACTCAGGTCCTCCTGACTTCAGGGCTGGTGCTCTATCCACTGCGCCACCTAGCTGCCCCTGTCCCTAGTGGTTTTACTAGGCAAAGGGATTTGCTTGACTGGGTTGGACCACTTTTTTTAATTATAATTTTTTATTGTACCTATTTGTAATAAAAAAGTTCTTTTTTATGATAGCTTTTTATTTTTAAAAATACAGGCAAAGATAGTTTTCTGTTCCAAATTTTTCTCCTTTCCTTCCTCACCCCAGAAAGCAAGTAATCCAATATAGCAGACCACTCTTTTAAAAATAAATAAATGTATATTTTTTGTTATTAAATATAACATGTAAACATTTTTCTAGCATTTAATTTTTTTGAGTTCTAAATACTCTGCTTCCTATACCTCTTCCTCCTTGAAAAGCAAACATTTTGAAACTGATTATACATGTTAACTCATGTAGAACATATTTCCATATTAGCTATGTTGCAAAAGAAAAGAGTTAAAAAAACTCAACAAAAATAAAGTAAAAAGCTTCAATCTGCTTTTAGAGTTCCTCAGTTCTCTTTCTGGGAGTCAATAGAATTTTTCATCATGGACCCTTTGAAATTGTGAGTTAAACTACCCTTAAAAATTTGTGAAAAATTTCTCTCTTGAATATTGATTTGTAGTCTACCCGGATTGGGATGTCTGTGAATGCACTGAGAAAACAGAGTACTGATGATGAAGTTATCTCACTTGCTAAATCTCTCATCAAATCATGGAAAAAACTTCTGGGTAAGTGTCCAATTTATGGTTAGTTAAATGAGAGCTCAGGCATGTAGCAAGGGTAATAATTCATTTATTATCATAAAACAAAATCCTTAGTCCCTACCATTAGGAAGAGGGAGAGAAGTGACTCCCTTTTAGAAGGTAAACTAATTTTTAGTCAGCCATCAAAGACAAAATTCTCTCCTCTCTTGCTTTTCATGATTCTTATGCCCCCTCCAGAATGGAACATTTTATTCCCATCTTACCTGCAGCATATGATCCCCTGTGTCACATTTACTGCCAAGTAATTTAAGTGTGGTTGAAGTCTGTTCTTGGCACTTGGGACTAATTTAACTAATA
Source organism: Myrmecobius fasciatus (assembly GCA_023553655.1). Classification (NCBI taxonomy): domain Eukaryota; kingdom Metazoa; phylum Chordata; class Mammalia; order Dasyuromorphia; family Myrmecobiidae; genus Myrmecobius; species Myrmecobius fasciatus. The sequence continues at coordinate 36,621 of JAJPUD010000703.1, read as the reverse complement.
GTTGAATTAATGTGAACCAGTCAATGTTGAAAGCAGTGGGCCCTTATATTTGGTATGTATAAGAGAAGAGTCCAAAGGGAGAACTATGTGGCTTAACTGGAGACATTTAAGAGTTTAGGATATAAGGACAACACAAGAAGGCAATTCACTGACTTCTTCCTTCAACCTGGGGCCAAAACTGACATCTCCAGGGTATGATAGCTCATCATCTTCCTTACACCAAGACTCTCACTTCCAAAGGGGAATTAGAAAAGGGTGGGGAAGGGTACAACTAACTTTGAGAACCATGCTCTTTAGGCCATATCAGGAAAAGATTGTTTATGATGTTCTGTTGGAAAGCAACTCAGCATATAAGTTACAGGAAGTTTTAACAGTGAACTCCTGAGTCTGTTTCATTGCAGCTCTGGCACTTGCTTGGGAGGGTAATGATATTTGCTCAGCTCAGGGGTCATGTATGCTTTAGTAGTGTTAGAGGGAAGGGCATGGTTACTGCTCATCCTTGAAATCACAGTCAGATATGTACCAGTCAGCTAAGAAACTGAAAGTTTCTATCTTAGAGCAAAAGATTCCAGATAAAGGGTATTTCAGAGAAAGGATAGGACAGAAATAAGGGATTACCAGGAGGGAACTTAACTAGCCTGTTGGGCAGAGAAACGTTAAAAAAAAAAAAAAAGAAAATTTGATTTTTCTGAATAAGTTTATTCCTAAATATTTTTGATGAATTATTAGCCTTCTTCATTTAAGTCTTCCTCTGATGCCTCATCCTGGTATGGAAGTGATTCTGGTCTCTTGGAGGTCATTCTGTTAACAGAATATAAGCTCTAAAAAATACTTCCTTGATGAGAAATAGTCTAGCTAAATGACAGAGCCTCATCACCAGTGGATGAATGGCTGTAGCCATTTATGAAGACCGTTTGTTAAGGCATAGGGATTGTCATTTATTTGGGTAGAAGTACCTATACTAATGTACATATATGTTAAGCACCTTAAAAACCTTAAAGTGCTATATAAATGCTAGTTAACTCTTCATCTCATTAGGAAAAATATCATTCCTGCTTATGTATTTGTGTATTGGATAACTTCTCTTATATTTTGCATATAGTTAGTTCTCAAATGTTTCACCTAAAAATGGTAGCTGTAATGTTATTTAGTTCATGATGGTGTTTAGCACTCATCATCAAGGCTGGGTGGAGTTGTTACCAAGGATAAGTTAGCCAGAATGAATCTGGTAGAGGATGTCTTGGAGGTGGGAGATAGGGAGTAGAGATGGGTGGTGGTGATAGTGGTGGTGTTTCCAACTATGATTCCAACAGTTTGAAAGGATTCAGCTACTTTATCAAAATCTGCTCTCAGAATTTCAGGGCATTGGTTTATCATGGCATTTTGAAAATGACTTAAGTGGTGATGTTGCAGCACTTCTTCTGAAAGATGTTATCAGCATGCCCTTTAGTCCTGAAATACAAGAATTCTCTCTTAAAATTGCACTTACTCTACTTGTTTTGTCCTTTCAATTGAACTCTAAAAATGCATGAAGTTGATGGACAAAGGGCTAGATTTGCCAGGCCTTTTTTGGATGTATCCGTCAAGCTGTTTTATCCCTTAGCTAGGGGAGTATGATAATGTTCACAGTTCTGTTAATCATTCATTATAATTAGCCAGGCTGATTTTGAATAGAAATCATTGCTGTTTGTAGGAATACCTCCTGGGGAAAATTTTCTATTAAAAAAGTTCTTTTTGTACAGGTTGTGTTCTTATATTTTTATATTTGTTTAGTTTAATAAAATATTCTTTAATGTTAATAGCTCATACTTCTTTTTTTTAATAGCTCATATTTCTTTAGCATCTTATGACTTACAAAGTTTTTATCTCACAATCCCCTGTGAAATGGATAGTGCAAATATTATTATTTTCATTTTACAGATTGAGAAACTGAGGCTCATAGAGGTTGAGTGATTTAACCATAACTACGCAACAAGTAAGTGGCAGATTTGGGCATCAAACTCAGGCCTCCTGCCTCCAAGTCCAGTGCTCTTTTTGATATAAAGTGTTAGCCATGCAATCTGTTTTATAAACATTGAATTACAAAGAATTTATTGAGAATAACAACATTCACAATATTATAGGCATGACTTTTGATTTATTTATTCCCCATAAGGTAAAAGATCACATTACATAATGTGACCATGTTTATATTAGCAGTCAAACTGGAGCTGTATCTCGAAGGACTAGCTCTCAGTAGAAGCATGATGTAATCCTGATAAGAGTCTCCTCAGTCAGTTTTGGACCTAGATGAAACCCTCTCAGGATTGCTGGGTAACTGGCATTAGTGGCAAGACACACTGCTATCTGCTGTTACTGTTGCAATGTGATATAGAGGAAAGAGTGCTAAACTTGGAGTTAAGAGACTTGGGCTTAAGTCCTGACTCTCTACTGCTTACTAGCTATGTTTTCTTGGTCAACTCACTTGATCTTTTTATCTTAAATTTCCTCATCTGTAAAATGGGGATAAGAATATGTGTACTTCTTTTATAGCTATGAGAAAACTGCTTTGTAAACTGTAAAACATATAAATGCAAGTCCTTATTACTCTTGGTGCATCACAGGATATATTTTTATCATATATGTGTTCCTTATGTTGCTGATACTAGCTAAAATTCCTTCACAGTGATGGTGTCACAAGTTGCTGTGCCTCAAAATATTCCTCACCTGTTGGCCAACATCTTTGTACTTACCTAGGCTGATACTTGGACAGAAAATATAAAATCCATTGGTGGGTCTGTACTTGAAGGCTTTCTAGCTTAGTGAGACCTATAAGAATTTGTGTTGTGCTGGAAGAATCTTTGAGGACCCAGAATCATTTCTCTGCCACAATGAAGCATTGGAGAAGAGCCTAAGGAGAGATTTATTATTCTTAGAATTTTTAAATTGTTTAGAGTCTGTACTTTCATTCTTTCCCAGCAGAATACTCTTGAGAATATAGCTGAGATCCTTTTGTGCTTTAGACCAAGGTATCCATTGATAGGTTTGGCCCCAACAGTTTATATGTTCTGCTAATTAGGCTAGTAGAAAAATAGAAAGGATTTGTGGTTTACTTTCAGATCACTATTCAATTTAATTATAATTCCATTTGGTCTGCCATTATGTGTTTCCATTTTTTCCCTATTGAATTTAGATGCCTCAGAAGATAAAAATGATGAGAAGAAAAGGAATTCTTCCTTGGCAACATCTTCGAAGGATGGCTCTGACACAAAAGATCAAAGGTGAAACTCCAACTGACAGAGATGTTCAAGGGAAGTGTGGACTGGGAGTCATTCTGATGTGGGATGGAGACCAAAGGCAGACTTCTTTTTGATTTTGTGTCTCTTTTTGTTTTTGGAAGCAGGCTCCTATTTCCCATTAGTAAAACATGGATGAGAATCAGTGCATTTACTTCAGAGGGATGTTCAGGACTAAAAAGATTTCTATAAATTACTTGTAGCTCTTTGAAAGGGATTTTATGATGAATACTGTATCATATGCAAATGAACCAGCAGTATAACCTAATCTGAAATTGGAGAGGAATTTTTCAATATGCTTCTATTGGGATATGTGCAAATTTCTGATTATCAGGTTGGAACACATGCCCTCCTGTAGGTATGAGATTATTTCAGTTACAGAAAATGTAAAATGTTGGAACAGATTATTATATTTTTGCTAATCTTACTTTTGGTGTTTAGAAAGCTCTTTTTGGTTTTTGGGCATTGATAGTTTTCCTATTTGCAAGAAAAACTCTTGTCCATTCATCAACATTTTATGAAGTTATAGGATTTGGAATCAGAAAAACTGGCATTGAATACTGGCTCTCCTGTTTACTACCTGTATGACCTTGAGCAAGTCATTTTTCCACTCAGCTCCAGTTTATTTATAAAATGAAATGATTGGGCTAATTGTTCTCTAAGACCCCACCCATTTCTAAATCTGTAATCCTAGGGTATGCTTGTTAGGATGATGTTTTTCACTTGGTTTATTTATTTATTTTTGCTCTCTAAGGACCTTTTCCTTTTGAATTCTTAACTGTATTTTCTCCTGTTGACTAGACTTGGTTTGTTTTAACTTTGTTTTGGTTATTCTGTATGTACTTGTTTGGCTCTAGTGTTTCTCTTCTTTGATCATACAGTTAGTTTGGATAAAAGTAATCTCACATTTAGCTGTGTGGGAATGGTTGGCCTGGCATCAAATGCCCTTGAAAAAGCAGTTTTTCAAGGCTGAAAAGTGGTGAGGTTTTCTTTCCTTACCACTAATGTTATTGCAGATAAGAGTTGAGAGAAAAAGTGATTGTATTTACTGTCTCTTTTCTCTCTGAGTTTTTTCTATTGTCTGAAGAAAAGGAGTCCATGAAGCTTGGGCATATAACAGATCATGATTAGATGCCTGTGTATACTGCTTAAGATCATAGAACTAGAAGAGACTAGTGAGGTTGTCTAGTCCAAATCCTTCATTTTATGAAAGCCAAAATCTGTGGTCACTTAGATTGTTAATTGTGAAGTGTAATCTGGAGGTAGCTCCTCTGACTTCAGATCCAGGAGTATATGGGTATGGGTATGGGTATGCTTATTTTTCATTTATTTAATATTTTATTTTTCTCAGTTACATGTAAAATAATTTTTTTACCTTTGTTTTTAAACCTTTGAGTTCCAGGTTTCCCCCACACACACATTGAGAAGATGCATGTGAAGTTATGCAAAACATTTCCATAAAAGTCATGTTGTGAAAGAAAGCATAGCTCTTCCCCATTCTTAAAAACAAAACAAAACAAAACAAAACAAAAAAAAAAAACCCTCAAGAAAAATAGAGTGAAAAAAAAAGTATGCTTCAATCTGCAAAATCTAGGGTTATTATTATTTTTTTAAAAAACATGCTGTCAGAATTTCCCATCATACAAAACTTTTGCATAAGTTCATGAAGAAAATCTCATTCATTACAGAAGTTCCCTTTAGGGAAAACATAAATGGGTGAGGATGAATCTACTGGGTTTCAGAGTAGAGTGTGGAGAAGAGCAGAAGATTTAGAGTTAGAAAGGGACCTTTGTATCTAGTACATATTCCTCATTTTATAGAGGTGAAAACTGATGTCTGGATCATTGTTGGGTGGTTGTGTCCTTCATTGTCAAAGAGGACCAAAAATGACATCACTGTATTAGAATTGAGTTGCAGTGTGTCTGATGGTGGCTGATCAGACAAATACAAGCACTTGTCTAGATAACAGAAGTGGTTAATATCAGAACCAGAAATTAAAATCAAGTCTTTTGGTTCTAAATTCAGGGTTTTTTTTTTTTTGAACTATACTACACTACTTTATGTTAGACATATTTAGGGACTGATTTGGGACCTGTCATTTACATAGTTGTTAGAAACTAAATAAATTGGGCTTCAATCCCAGAAGCTTTTCTTAAGGAAAGAAGGAAGGAGAAAAGGAAACAAGTATTTGTTCTTACTGTGTGCTAGGCACTATGCTAAACTTTGAGGATACAAATATAAGCCAAACCACATCTTTCCCTCAAAGATTTTATATTTTTGGGGGGGAAGCTAACATAACAAAAGGAGGCTGAAAGCAAAAGTGAGAAAGGGGGTGCAGGATGAAGGTATCTGGTAACAGCACCATGGTTTTGAAGTCTGGAAACAAAGGACAAAGCTGGGAAGGAGTGAAGGCCAGCCTGAGTCCTTTCACAAACTGAAGACTTCTCTAGGAACTCATCAATGGGTGAAAGCACTGGGCCTAACTGAGGGATGAAGAAAGGGCAACAGACATGGTTGGATGTTCAAGGGTGAGAAGTCCCAGGCTTTGAGGAGACAGCAGCAGGAGCATGGTTTTGAAGTCTGGAAGCCAATGACAGGGCCAGGTTTGCTGTTCATAAGTTTCATTTTTATTTAACTCTTTGTGATCTCATTTGGGATTTTCTTGGCAAAGATACTGGAATGGTTTGCCATGTCCTTTTCCTGTTCATTTTACAGATGAGGAAACTGAGAAAAACAAAGTTAAGTGACTTGGCCCAGGGTCACACAGCTAGTAAGTGTTTGAGACTGGATTTGAAGTCAGGTCTTCTTGACTCCAGGCTTGGTATTCTAATCACTGCAACATCTAGCTGCCCCTCCAGGGCCAGGGGTCCCTGAGGAATATGACTAGTAAAGAGAGATTAGAATGTGATAAGTACCTGCTGCCTCCTCACCCCCCCCCCCCAGCTTCCTTAGGAGTGACTCTCTAGTCTATATCCCTATCCCATCTAGAGCACACAATGAGGAATGTGTATTGGAAATCTCTACTAGCAGAATTAGTAAACCTGTGATTGACAGAACTCTGCCTGTGAAATGAATCTTCCCCAAGTGAGAAGTGCAAGCTAGTAAAACTTTTTTCTATAGCTTGGTGTATTGGAAAGCATGCTGGACTTGGAATAAGGTGTCTAGGACTCAAATTCAGTTCTGACTAAAATCTATAATCTGTGTGATTACAGAGAAGATACATAATCTCTGAGCCTCATTTGTAAAATGAGGATACTGTTTATTTCACAGAGTTGTTGGATGAAAGTGCCTTATTTACAAACTATTTTATCTGCTCAAAGATGGAAGATCACATAGATGGTAGATGATGTCAATCATAAAGTAAAATTATCCTTAGGAATGAATGTCTTCCATCATTCTAAGCCAGTCTTAAGTCATGGGACACTTCAGACATAGTTGAAGTATTGGAGAGAGTTCTAGAATTCCAGAGAAGAGGACCTTGAGGCCCAAATAGCTTTTTTGCTCTGCACAGTCTACTGAGCTGGTCTAATCTTGATCTGGACTCAGATGATTTCTTACTGAGTTGGAGGGATGGTAGTTGTTGGGGGGATGGGAAGAAAGACAGGGGTCGTGGGAAAGGAAGACTTAAAATAAAACAACAACAATAATTTCAGAAGTTAGTGTGGTTCTGGGGAAATGAGATCATTTTCTACACCTGTGTGTTTTTTGCTTTTCTTTTTTCTTTTTCCCCTTAGGAAGTCCTTTTGTTTCCCTTTAGTGCATAGACTTGAATCTGTAAATCTCACCTGACTAAATACAGTAACAGCTGCTAGGAATGTTTTAAAGGACTTTACATAGAATCTAGTGCTGAATCATAGGATCTACTTTACACATGGACAGCAGTAGCTGACTTTGTGATCTCAGAGATTATCCCCATCTTTTACAGAAGAGGAAACTGAGGACCAGATACAGTAAATGACTTGCCCACGTTCACCCAGGTAATAAGTACTAGAGCTGTGACTCCAAATCCTCTGCTCTTTCTGGTCATACTATACTTCAGGTTTGGAAGATCTGATCTTAAAACAGGGCTTAAATTAGGGGCTACTGCTGATGCATTATAAACATCCTTCCTTTTCCTCCTTTCCATTTCTCATTTTCTTAAATGATGAGTGTCTCACAAGATCACCCAAATCATAACAATTCCTCAAGCAGAAAATACCTAAATTAGTGGCTTATGATATATGAAATAAGCTAGATCAACAAATTATATTTCTCTAGAATTTTCCAAAATTAAAATTCTCCATAATTTTTGACAAAGTTGGGGGAAAATTTTTTTTGAGAGATTTGTGAATATTGATGATATCTGTCAAGGTTCTGGGCTAGAGCCTCTTGATATCTGACACAGTTATATCTGAGAGGGAAAGGGCTCACAAATTGTTGTCATGGACAAGACCATGTGACATAGAATTATCACTAATTATCGTTACCTAGTCCTTTGGTATAACTCCACTTCAGACCCAAAGCAGTTTATTTCACAGCCCAAGACCCAGGAAGGGCTTTCATTATACTGAATGACAAACCCTTAAATATAGGAGAAACTATCCAGGTCATCACATTTCCTTGTCACATTGCACTATCACAAGAAAGTTTTGACTGAATATTTTTGCTTTCTTCCTTGAAAAACACACAACTCGGCCAACATAGTTTGATGAGTCATCAAATACCAGCCTAGAGACTTGGGTTCTCTACTTGTATGTGATACCCACAGGTAAACTCAGAGTGAATAAAGTTGGTGGCATTGTAAAGATTTTTGGCAACAGCCTCTCAGCTAACAAGTAAACTGTTTTGTTTTCTTGATTTGTGATAACATCTTGTTTGGGGAAAAAAGAATTTCATAAATCTTAAAGTTTTTCACGTGGTCTTCCCTGATTTGTTGAGGAGAGCTGTTGTGACCCTCTCAGTTCTCAGCCCTTTTGCTAAAGGAATCAGAGGGCAAGTGGTATGTTTTTAAAATCTATCTTTAAAAAGATAGAAACTAAAAAGTTTCCTTTAAAGTAATGGATCTTGTCACTCATCAGGGCATTCTTGAAAATGAGACCTGTTTGACCATGAAAACCTTTTTTTTTTTTTTTTTCTCTTTAAAGCATACACAAAAATTCACAGATACCTTTCTTCTCCCCAGTAACTTGTAGTTTATAGACTTTTTTGGAGCATAGTTCCAAATTGCTTTCTAGAATGTTTCGACAAATTCTTCTCCAGCAGTTGTCATCTTTCTTGTCAGAATCTTTGCCAATCTAATGGAATGAAGTGGAAACTTGCAATTGCTTTAAGGTATTTCTCTACTTAGTGATTTGAAGCATTTTTAAAAACTATGAAAAGTTTTGTTGAAAGCTAGTATTTTTTCTTCTGAAAACTAGTTGTTTAATATTCTTTGATAATTTTGGATGGGAATATTGAACTGGAATTAGATTTGGGGTACTTTGATTAGTTTGGTGGCAGCTGTGTGGCATAATGGATAGAACACAAGGCCTGGAGTCAAGTAGACTCATCTTCCTGATTTCAAACCTGGCTTCAGACACTAAGTAGTGATATATCCCTGGGCAAGTCACTTAACCTTGTTTGCCTTAGTTTCCTCATCTGTAAAATGAGCTGGAGAAGGAAATGGCAAACCACTTCATTGTCTTTGCCAAGAAGACCTTAAATGAGATCACAAAGAGTCAGACACAATTTAAAAACAACTGAGCACCAAAAAACATTAGTATTTACTTAACTCACTTAGTGTTATACCTTAAGTCACATATCTCTACCACATAGAGTTGTCCACAGTTGTCTCAACCAAAACATTCTGACAAAGTTTTTCTTTTTTTAGCTCCAACAAAAAACAAGACCCACCGAGGACTCTCTCCACTCCGAAAATTACTACCTTCCCTCCTATTCCCATCACTTGTGATGCTGTTCGTAATAAATGTCGAGAAATGCTGACAGCAGCCCTTCAGACAGACAGTAAGTGAAGAAAAGTAGATTATCAGAGGGTGTGGTCACAGAAGGTTCCTTAATATGTGGGATCCTAAAAATTCCCCATTCCCCCCAAACACAACAGGGAAAGGCCTGAATCCTGAGACTATGCATCTGGGAACTCCTGGCATTTGGTAAATAAAACCCTTGGATATCCCAATGAGATTTCACTTAAAAGGTGTTTAATTCCATAAAGTACTTTGAAGTTCTTGGCTGGAAGCTCCAAATAAAGTTTTTATTATAAAGGATCCTATTTTTCTGGTGTTATGATGCTAAATCCAATTTAGAATGTAATGACTTTGGTCATATTTCATTTTAAGTGCCAAACTAATTAAAGGGTTGATTATGTTGTGGTCATTTTAGTTCATGACAGATGAAAAGAGTCAAGGGAGAGGACATTATAACCCTGAGAGAGATCTGGATTGTGGAAATGGCAAAGAACTCAAAAGTAAATCAGCTACAGTTTGGGCTTGGCGTCAGTTATAAGTTATGGGCATCACTTCATTTCTGGAAAATGATGAATTAACTCAATTAGCTTCTCACAATGAAAAAGTTATTTTTTTTTCCTTTTCTTACATTGGTTGTTGTTTAAAACTGTTTTTTGTTTACAGATGACCATATTGCGATTGGTGCAGACTGTGAGCATTTATCTGCCCAGATTGAAGAATATATCCTTTGAAAGAAGGCTTGCCAGAAGGAGGCTGAGTAGAGGAATATTTGTGCCACAGCTTGGGAGGGAGTCACAACTGGGTTTAATTTTGTTTTAAGAGATGTTATCAGCAGCTCAGGCCATTCCTATCTGGGGCCAGAAGACTATAAAGTTAACACATTGTATAAATCTTTAGTTAACTCAGTTTAGTAACAAATGTTTCTTAAGTTCCTAATATGTTCAGGGTCCTTTGCTTGATGCGGGGATACAAAGATGAAAAGTGGGCTAGTCCTTGTTTTCAAGAGTTTACAATCTAGAGGAAAATGGTGGTGGGTACAAGATGAATACAAATAAGTATGATGCAAAGTAGTATGTGATGTCGTCAAAGGAGAGATCCAGACAAAGAACTCTAGGAAAATATGGGGAGTGAATGATCATTTTTGTTTAGTTGGAGCAAGGGATGAGGGAGGATTTATTGTAGCGAGGATTTCAATAAATAAAAATAAGGAAACAGTGCATTTCCGATCCTTGGTGGTGGCCTGAGGCAGTGCAAGGAGATGAGGAGGACAAGCTCTGAGGGGTGGAGTGCAGTTCATACCCTATGTCTAATCAGGCTTATTGACTCTACCTTCCAGCATCTCTTATTATTCTTCATTATCTAGCATTTACATAGAAGCTCTAGATTTTGGTTGTAATGTTTCTGGGAGTTTTCATTTGGAGAATAAAATTTAAATTGCTCTTCCCCTGCTCTGAACACTGAATGTCTGCTCTGGGTTTAGGTCTGAGCAACAGTGCTGGGTTGGGCTCACTGCCAGTCAGCCAGCTGAGAAGCTCTACGGGCTTACACTGATAGAATTGTAGGCTTCCTTTCAGTTTAAGTATTCCTACCCTCTTATTCTTTTGCAGACTTCAGAGCCACATTGTTACTGCTTGCTTCTGAAACTTCTTGTTTGATATATACAGTCCAGAGTTTATGCTGAGGGTTTAGGGATAGGGCAGGGGCAGGTAGTCTCTGCTCCTTACTCCACCCTGTTTCTGTGACCCAGAAATGGATACTAAGTGAACAGTTGCTAATTGGCACTATTGAGACTGGGGTGGCTCTGGAGTGCCCCAATATGAGCCTGGGACTTCTTTTAATTCTGGTGCACAGTCTCTTCCTGTGCTCCACACCAGACTTTGTCCCAGAGAAGACTTCTCTGTCTCCCTATGCTGATCTGATCTGGAAAGGTGATCTCTGACTTTGCTTTGAATATCTCCATCAAGATTTCATCTGGTGTGCTTTTTAAAAAGGATATGTGCAGAGAAGGTTTGAAGGCGAACTTGCTGTCCTGCTTCTCCAACATCTTCACTATGTTTCCAGCAGTTCCATTTAAAAGATGCCATAAGTCCCACAAAACATTGATTCACCTATAGCCAGGAGGTTATGAGGTTTGGCCCATGATGTTTCAGGCCTGTTTCTGAATCACTTCTATCTGTCTTCTGCTTTCATTCGTGGCTCCTTGTGTACTTTTTGAATGAAATCTCTTTTTTGGGGTTTATTTTTAATACACATTGTTTTATGAATTTTGCTGAAAGAGAAAAATCAGAGCAAATGGGAAAACCATGGGAGAGATAAAAAAAAGAAAAAAGAAGTGAACATAGCATGTGTTGTTTTATATTCAGTCTTCTTAGATATTTTTCTGGTTGCAGATGGCATTTTCTGTCCAAAGTCTATTGGGATTGCTTTGGATCACTAAACTACTGAGAAGAACCAAGCCTTTCATAATTGATCATCGCACATTCTTGCAGTTATGGTGTACAATGTGTTCCTGATTCTGCTTGTTTTGCTCAGCATCAGTTTATGTAAATCTTTCTAGGCTTTCTATAATCAACTTGTTCATCATTTTTTAATAGAACAATAATATTCCATTACCTTCATTTACCACAACTTGTTTGCCATTCCCAAGTGATGGGCATCTACTCATTTTCCAATTCTTTGCTACCACAAAAAGAGCTGCTACAAACATTTTTGCACACATGAGGTCCTTTTCCCTCCTTTATGATTTCCTTGGAGTACAGACCCAGTAATATTAATAGTACTGCTGGGTCAAAGGGTATGCACAATTTTATAGCCCTTTGGGCATAGTTCCAGATTGCTCCCCAGAATGGTTGGATCATTCCAGAACTCCACCAGCAATGCATTAGCATCCCAGTTTTCCTACATCCCCTCCAACATCATTATCCTTTCCTGTATTCTTAGCCAATCTGAGAGGTGTGAGATGGCACTTCAGAGTTGTTTTAATTGGCATTTCTCTAATCAATAGTGATTTTGAGTATTTTTTTATATAACTATAAATGGCTTTAATTTCATCATCTGAAAATTGTCTATTCATATCCTTTGATCATTTATCAATGGGGGAATGACGTATGTTCTTATAAGTTTGACACAGTTCTTTATATATTTTAGAAATGAGACTTTTATTAGAAATATTGGCTATAAAGATTTTTTTTTCTCCCAGCTTTGTACTTCTCTTTTAATCTTGTTTCTGTTGGTTTTGTTTGTGCAAAAGCTTTTTAATTTAATGTAATCAAAGTTGTCCATTTTGCCTTTCATAATGTTCTCTAGCTCTTCTTTGGTTATAAATTTTCTCCCTTCTCCAAAGATCTGATAGGTATCACTTGTTCTCCTAAATTTGTTTATGGTACCACCCTTTATGCCCAAATCATGTATCCATTTTGACCCTCCTGTTTGGGGTGTGAGATAAAGGGTGTGAGTTTCTGACATACTATTTTTCAGTTTTTGTAGCAATTTTTGTCTGATAGTGAATTCTTATTCCAGAAGCTGGAATATGGGAGTTTATTAAATACTAGATTGCTATAGGCTTATTGAGTTGTGTGTATTAGAATGAAATCTCTTAATGTTTTTTGTTATTATTTTGTTGTTCTTGGTTGTTGCATTTGTTTACCTTTCTTTTATTTCTTTTGTTGGCAGTGTTTGCAAAACAAATAATTTGTTCAAATCTGATTTTCTTTTTAGTAGTGCTTCAAACTTCTTTATTGACGGGCATCTTTTTTTTTTTTTTAATTAATGGTTATACTTAGGTTTACAGGGTATTAACTTGGGTTATATCTTGAATCCCTCTGCTGTTTGAAACATATTAATTCATTCCCTCATATGGTTTCTTGTAAGTACAGAATAATGTTATATTTCTTTCTTTTATTTTTGAAGCTTTATGATCACTCGCACAATTTGTTATTTGTTATGGAATTGCCACATTTAACCATTATGTATCTTGGATGTGGGAGAGGACTTTTTTTTTTTTCTGGAGGTCACCTTTCTGTGGGTTCTTTCTATTCTCATTTTACAGTCTATGTTCAGAAGTTCTGGTTAGTTTTTTTTTTAAATTTATTTCTAATTAATGAATTAATTAATTAATATTAAAACTTTTTATTTGCAAAACATATGTATGGGTAATTTTTCAACATTAACCCTTACAAAGCTTTCTGTTACAAATTTTCCCCCCCTACTCCCCACCCCTCCCCTAGATGGCAGGAAGTCCACTACATGCTAATTATGTTAAAATACTTGACAAATTGAATATATGTATACATATTTCCACACTTATCATTTTTGTGCAAGAGAAATCGTATCTACAAGAAAGAAAAATCAGAGAAAGGAAACACAATGCAAGCAAACATCAATAGAGAACATGAAAATGTTATGTTGTGGTCCACATTTCACATCCCTCTCTCTGGGTGTATATGGCTTTCTTCACTGAACAATTGGAAGTGGTTTGAAACATTTCATTGTTGAAAAGAGCCATGTCCATCAGAATTGATCATCATATAGTATTGTTGTTGCTGTGTATAATGATCTCCTGGTTCTGTTCGTTTCACTCAGCATCAGTTCACGCAAGTCTCTTCAGACCTCTTTGAAGGATTAATTTTTTTTGTATTATTTTTTTCAGGTTTTTTGAAGTTGACATGTTCTTCTGGAAGACCTGTAATCCTTAAATTTTCTGCTTCCTGTTCTTATATTCATTATATTTTGCTTGTATTGAGATTTTGTTTTCTCTTAATGTTGTTGCTTTTGGCTTCTCTTCCAAATTACTCTTCATTCTTTGTATTTGTATTCTTAATCAGTTACTCTCTTTTGTTTCCTTGCTAAGATTGGCACTGAGGACTCAAGTTTTTCTGTTCTTCCAGTTCTGCCATGCAGGCCATATATTCCATTTTCATGGTTTTTATTTCTCTTTTGAACTTCAGAAATATTTTGCTATTCCATATTTTTTTTTGAAATTCATAGGTTCCTCTGATTTATCAGGTGTTGGTTTACTTTTCTTTATCTTAAAATATTTTTTTTTAGTTCTTAGAACTCTTTTGGACAATTTGGAGGTTATATTCCCTTCTGTTATTAATCTCTTCCCTGTTGACTTATCTCTTAATGCTTAAGTTCTGTAACTGAATTTCCTTCCTCCTAAGATCTTTGATAAATTCAGCTGTTTTCTTATTTTTCTCTATTACTCATTTTCTTATTCTCTTTTTATAGTGGTTTCCCAGGAATCTAGAGCTCAAAAAGCCTCAGCCTCCCCTCATGCTAGACAGTTAACATTTTTTCATTTTCAATCTCTGTCTCAGGTGACTTCTGGAGATGCAGAATTGCTTCCAGCTGGATGCTGAACTCTTTCCTTCAGGCTTAGTGGAGTGGCACACAGCCACACACAAAGGCCCCAGTTTTCTCTGTTCCTTAGTTCAGAACTAAGCTCTGTTGCAACACATAGCACTGTCACATTGCTGTTCCAGCCAGGACAAACTTGTTTTTTGGCTTTCTATGGCATTGGGGGAGGAAGGAGTTTAGAATAGAATTCTGCTGCAAGCCTATGATTTAACTTGTGCAACCTTGCCTTGAACATGATACATTGTGGGGTAAGGAGTGCTCACTCAGCAATCAGGATTAGTTTTTTCTATTGTTGGTTCAGTGGATTACAAGTCCTTCACAATCTGGTTCCAAGGTATTTGTCCAGACTGATTTCAATTATTCCTGTCAAAGAGTCAGTGGATATAAGGGAAGCCAAATGAGCCTCCTTGCTGTTCTTTATATATGACAATGTAAGTCTTCTTGCCCCTCTTGTTTTGTGCCTCATGCCCTGAATACCCTCATACTCTTGTCCCAGATCCTTTCAAAGCTCAGTTTGAGTTACCTTCTATATGAAGCTTTTCCTAATCCCTTCAGTTGTTAGTGCTGTACTTTCTCTTAGAATTTTTTTGTCTTTGTGTTGATTATATTTCATATTTACTTAGCTCTGAACATGTTATTTCTTTTTTTTTTAATTAGAGCTTTTTATTTGCAAAACATATGCATGGGTAATTTTTCAACATTGACCCTTACAAAGCTTTCTGTTCCAAATTTTTCCCTCTTTCCCCCCACTCCCTCCCCTAAATGTCAGGTAGTCAATACATGTTAACTATGTTAAAATATATGACAAATCCAATATATGTAAATGTATTCATATGATTATCTTGCTGTACAAGAACAATCGGATCTACAAGAAAAAAAAAAAAAAAGACCTGTGAAGGAAAACAAAATGCAAGCAAACATCAACAGAAAGCATGAAAATGCTATGTTGTATAGCACTCAGATACCCACAGGCCTCTCCCTGGGTGTATGTGGCTTTTTTCATTACTGAATAATTGGAACTGGTTTGAATCATCTCATTGTTGAAGAGAATCATGTCCATCAGAATCGATCATCATATAGTCTTGTTGCCGTGTATAATGATCTCCTGGTTCTGCTCATTTCACTCAGCATCAGTTCATGCAGGTCTCTCCAGGCCTCTCTGAAATCATCCTGCTGGTCGTTTCTTACAGAACAATAATATTCCATAACATTCATATACCATAATTTCTTCAACCATTCTCCAATTGATGGGCATCCATTCAGTTTGTAGTTTCTAGACATTACAAAAAGCGCTGCCACAAACATTCTTGCACATGTGGGGCCCTTTCCTTCCTTTAAGATTTCTTTGGGATATAAGCCCAATAGAAACACTGCTGGGTCAAAGGATATGCACAGTTTGATAACTTTTTGAGCATAGTTCCAGAATGGTTGGATCCATTCACAGTTCCACCAACCATGTATTAATGTCCCAGTTTTATCAGAACCCTTAAATGAACATGTTATTTCTCTCAGTAGAATGTAATCTCTTTGAAGGCAAGAACTGTTTCCTTGGTGTCTTTGCATCTCTAGTGCTTTGGATAATATCTGACATGTAGGTGAATAGTATTGCTTGTTAAATTATTGATTGATGTACAATGAATCTGGAAAGGTAGGTTGGCGACATTATGGTTGATTTTGAATGTTAGGTTCAGAAACTTGTATTTATAGACAATATAGAGCCATGTATAATGGCTAATAATAATAATAATATAAGACATCTCTTAGGAGAATTATTTTGTAGCAGTGTTGAAGATAGATTGTAGAAGGATGATTTTTTGTTTCTTTTTTTATTATTATTAAAGTTTTTTATTTTCAAAACATATACACGGATAATTTTTCAACATTTATCCTTGTATAGCCTTGTGTTCCAAATTTTCCCCTCTTCCTCCCACCCTCTCCTCTAGATGCCAAGTAATCCAATATATGTTATACATGTTAAAATATATGTTAAATCCAGTATATGTAAACATATTTGTACAATTATCTTGCATAAGAAAGATCAGATCAAAAAGGAAAGAAAATGAATAAGAAAATAAAATTCAAATGAACAATAAGAAAGAGTGAAAATGCTATGTTTTGATCCACACTCTGTTCCCACAGTCCTCTCTCTGGGTGTAGATGGCTCTCTTCATCACAAGATCATTGGAACTGGCATCAATCATCTCATTGTTGGAAAGAGTCATGTTCATCAGAATTGATTGTTGTATAATATTGATATTGCCATGTACAATTATGGCACATGAATGTTATGGAATATTACTGTTCTATAAGGAAGGACCAGCAGGACGATTTCAGAGAGGCCTGGAGAGACTTGCATGAACTGATGCTGAGTGAAATGAGGAGAACCAAGAGATCATTATACATGGCAACAACAAGACTATACGACGATCAATTCTGATGGACATGACTCTCTTCAACAAGGAAATGTTTCAAACCAGTTCCAATTGTTCAGTAAAGGTGGCCATATACACCCAGAGAGAGGGATATGAGATATGGACTACTACAAAACATTTTCATGCTCTCTATTGATGTTTACTTGCATTGGGTTTCCTTTTTCATATATTTTTTGTTCATATATATATGATTATTCTGGCACAGCAAGATAAGTATGGAAATATGTATACATCTATTCGACTTGTCAAATATTTTAATATAATAAACATGTAGTGGACTTACTGTCATTTAGGGGAGGGGAGGGGAATAGGGGGAAAATTTGTAATGGAAAGCTTTGTAAGGGTCAATGTTGAAGAACTACCTATACGTATGTTATGCAAATAAAAAGCTTTAATAAAAAATAAATAAATAAAAATCATCCTACTGCTTATTTCTTATAGAACAATAATATTCCATAATATTCATATACCATAATTTATTCATCCATTCTCCAATTGATGGACATCCATTCAGTTTCCAGTTTCTTGCCACTACAAAAAGGGCTGCTACAAACATTTTTGCACATGTGAATCCCTCCTTTAAGATGTCTTTGGAATATAAGCCCAATAGAAACACTGCTGCGTCAAAGTGTATGCACAGTTTGATAATTTTTTGAGCATAGTTCCAAATTGCTCTCCAGAATGGCAGGATCCATTCACAATTCCACCAACAATGGATTAGTGTCCCAGTTTTCCCACATCCCCTTTAACATTCATCATTATCTTTTCCTGTCATTTTAGCCAACCTGAAAAAAGGTGTATAGTGGTAGCTCAAAGTTGTCTTAATTTGCATTTCTCTGATCAATAGTGATTTAGAGCATCTTTTCATATGACTAGAAATGTTTTTGATTTCTTCATCTGAAAATTGTTCATATCCTTTGATCATTTATCAATTGGAGAATGGCTAAAATTTTTATAAATTTGAGTCATTTCTTTATATGAAGCCTTTATTAGAACCCTTAAGTGTAAAAATGTTTTCCCAGTTTATTGCTTCCCTTCTAATCTTGTCTGCATTAGTTTTGTTTGTACAAAAACTTTTTAGCTTAATATAATTAAAATTATCTATTTGGTGTTCAGTTATGAGTTCCAGTTCTTCTTTGGTCACAAATTCCTTCCTTCTCCACAGGTCTGAGAGGTAAACTATCTTATGTTCTTCTAATTTGCTTATAATATCACTCTTTATGCCTAGATCATGAACCCATTTTGACCTTATCTTGGTATATGGTGTTAGGTGTGGGTCAGTGTCTAATTTCTAATTTTCCCTGCATTTTTTTGTCAAATAGTGAGTTCTTATCTCAAAAGCCTGGGGGGTCTTTGGGTTTGTCAGGCTCTAGATTACTATTGTTACTGACTATTTTGTCCTGTGAACCTAACCTATTCCACTGACCGACTATTCTCTTTCTTAGTACCAAATGGTTTTGATGTATAATACAGTTTTGGGTCTGGCACAGCTAGGCCACCTTCATTGGCAATGTTTTTCATTAATTTCTTTGAAATTCTTGACCTTTTGTTTTTCCAGATGAACTTTTGTTATGTTTTCTATGTAAAATAATTTCTTGGGAGTTTGATTGGTTATGGTACTAAGTAGATTAATTTAGATCGTATTGTCATTTTTGTTATATTTGTTTGGCCTACCCATGAGCACTTGATATTTTTCCAACTTATTAGATCTGACTTTATTTTGTGTGGAAAGTGTTTTGTAGTTGTGTTCATATAGTTCCTGCCTTTCCCTTGGCAGATGGATTACTAAATATTTTATACTATTGACAGTTATTTTTAATGGAATTTCTCTTTGTATCTCTTGGTGCTGGAGTTTGTTGGTAATATATAAAAATGCTGATGATTTATTTTGTATCCTGCAACTTTGCTAAAGTTGTGAATTGCTTTTAGTAGTTTTTTAGTTGATTCTCTAGGATTCTTTAAGACTACCATCATATTATCTGCAAAGAGTGATAATTTGGTTTCCTCATTACTTACTCTAATTCCTTTAATCTCTTTTTCTTCTCTTATAACCAATGGTAACATTTCTAATAACAGTATTAAATAGTAATGGTGGTAGTGGGCAACCTTGTTTCACTCCTGATCTTATTGAGAATGGTTGTAGTTTGTCCCCATTACATATGATGCTTGCCGATGGTTTTAAATAGGTGCTACTGATCATTTTAAGGAAAAGTCCATTTATTCCTATACTTTCTAGTGTTTTTAAGAGGAATGGGTATTGGCTTTTATCAAATGCTTTTTCTATTTTTCTATCTATTGAGATAATCATTTGATTTTTGTTAGTTTTTTTATTGATATAGTCAATTATGGTAATAGTTTTCCTAATATTGAACTAGCCCTGCATTCCTGGTATTAATTCTACTTAGTCATAGTGTATTATCTTGGGGATGACTTTCTTTAATCTCTTTGCTAATATAGTTAAGATTTTTGCATCAATATTCATTAGGGAAATTGGCCAGTGTCTATTGGGATTGCTTTGAATCACTGAACCACTGAGAAGAATCCAGTCTTTCAGAGTTGAATATCGCACATTCTTGCTGTTATTTTATACAATGTGTAGCTGATTCTGCTTGTTTATTTCACAGTTCATATAAATTTTTCCAGGTCTTTCTAAAATCAGCATGGTCATCATTTTTTTATAGAACAATAATATTCCATTACCCTCATATACCACAATTTATTTAGCTATTCCCCAATTGATGGGCATCTACCCATTTTTCAGTTCTTTGTAAAAGCTAACTTTTTTATAATTTCGGGTGGTAATCAGTTGATCCTGAATTGCTATCATCAAGTCTTCCATTTCTATAATCAGATTCCCATGCCTTGGTCCTTTGTTTCTTCCCTGTCTATATTATTATTATTTCAATTCACTATGCTAGTATACTAATGTAGTATGCTACTCCTATTCTGAATATATTGTTGGTTATGAGTATTTGATATGGCAATATCTGTCAAGAGTGTGTTCTTACATTTGGAGGTTGAAGTTATATCTTGTTGATTGTGGGCAAAAGTTTTGATTGTGACAAAAGGTTTTGTATTTGTTTTTAAGCAGTTTCTTTTTTGAAGTTTTAAAGAAGTTTGGTTATCTGCGTTTGTAGTACAAGGATCTGTTTGCTAGTTTTTGAAGGACAGTTTGTTTCTGGTGTTCAGTTTTGGCTATTTGATTATGCTTTTTTGAGTATTTGTTATATGCTAAATTTTTAGAGCTTGTAGGAATATGTTGTACGGCATCTTACTATTTCCTTGTGTTCTGAAATGCTATTTAAGGGAGTTTGGACTTTTTGATTGATGCAGATTTTGCAAAGAAACCATGCAACATGTAATAAGTAAGCTGTAAAAATTTAGCATCTGCTGAATACTTAGAAAAAAATTCAAATGGCCAGAATTACCCACTGGTAGTTTGTTATTCTTTATAACTTAGCAGATAACACACAGACACCCAGATAATTTTGAGAATTTGTCATATAAACACTATTAAAACCGATGCAACATTCCAGACAAAAGCTTTCCTCTAAATTGCTCTGATATAACATTGATCCCACAGATTCAAGAAATTTTTTTTAAAGAAGTGTTTTTAATAGATGTTATACTACTACAGTTTCATTTCACTTAGTTTGAAGATTATGAATTAACTTTCAAAATATAAAGATCTAGCAGAAGAACTCAAAACCATGTGGGGACTGGCTGAGGTACATAGCGTTCATTCATGGCTTTCTGTCTGCTGTTGGAAAAAAAACAGTGCTAATGATGCTTTTAGTGAACCTACAGAATACTTATGTTCAGTAACAAAAAGTAGTTAATTTATCCAGCAAGGCCAGAATCTGCAAAATGTCAAATATAAAAAACAAGTAAAATATTGACTTCTCACCAGAACTCTTTCTATCTGAACTCCATTGAAATAGATAAGAAGAATGACATTATGATATTATTATTATTCTTGTTTTGTATTTTTGCTGCTTTTGCTTTTCTTTTTCCATTCCTAGGCAGGCTGTCATATAAGTGGATATGTCTTTTCTTTTGTTTCTTGAACTTAAACTGGTTTTCCAGACAAGTTTTTACTGATTGTGGCACATTCTTTTTGTTTCTAGTAAAATACTGTCCCTGTATTAATGCAGTGGGTTTATAGATTTTGTTAACTTTTTGAATATCAGCAAAGAGCATTTGGAATTCCTTATGCTAGCTGGCATTGATCCTTTGATTGCTGAGGTAAAAGCAGGAACTTTCTCTTCACTTTATAAATCCTTAAATATGCTTGTACATATCTACCAAGATGTCAAGAATACAGATATGAAGTACAAAAACCGAGTGAGAAGCCGGATCTCCAACTTAAAGGATTCTAAAAACCCTGACTTGAGAAAGAATGTTTTGTGTGGAGCAATCACACCAGAACAGATTGCTGTGATGACCTCTGAGGTGAGATACAAAACTTTCTCATTTCCACCCTTCTGCCCCCTTGAATATTGACCCTACTGCTGTTCAACTAAAACAATACTTGATAGACTATCCATAGAATTCCTGTTGCAATGAAATCATTCCGCCTCTTAGTTACTGTGAGACTTATTAACCAAATAGGCCCATTTCCCAGCTTTAAGAGTAAAGGCCCTGTGGAAGTCAGAGAAATTATTATAGCCTGAGGTTTCTTTTGCAGTATGGATCATGGAAGTTAAGAAAAGTCCATGGAAAGTTTGATAATTCCCAATAGTGCCTAGCCTAAGGCAAAATGAAGCTGCTACTGTTTCCATGAATTGCATTGATGTGGTATTTAGAGGAATAATTAATTATATATCCTTGAAGTATAGAATATTTAGCAGCAGGGAAGGGGAATTTCACTTTTCCCCTTTACAACTGATTTTTTTTTTTTTTAAAGTTTAATGCTGTCTCTTTTACTGGTCTTATTTTAGACCAGTGGTGTTAAACTCAAATAGAAATGGATCTCTGTGGGCCTCGTATTGACTCAGAAACCCACAAATTACTATTATCTGAGCAAAAATTTAACACCTCTATTCTAAATTATTTTGCTTAATAGAGGATGGAAATGTAGTAAAAAAAAAATTTAAATTGGCTACTTATGCATCTTTTTGATAAAATAAGACGTAGTGGAATATCTTAGGGTTTTCCCTTAGCCATGTGCTGTTCAATTTTTTTTTTCCATTGACAGGAATGGAGAAATATAGATAGTATGCTTATAAAATTTAAATTAAACACAACACTAAGAGGGATAGCCAACACATTGGATGACTGGGTTAGGATCCAAAAGACTCTCAATAGGCTAACTAGAGTTTGTGCAGAGGATGGCCAGGGTAATGGGAGAACTGGAGAGAATCAAAGCTCTATTAAAGGTAGAGAAGTAGTGTTTAAATTGAAAAAGGGAAAATGTAGAGGGCAAATGGTACCTGTCTTCAAGTATTTGTAAATCTGTCATATAGAAAGGGGATTAGAATCTTTCTGCTTGGCCATTGAAGACAGAATGAGGATCAACTGTTAGAATAAGCATCAGCTGTTAGAAATTACAGAGAGGTGTGATTTAGTTCAGCATAAGGAAAACTCTCTAGCAATTGGAGCTGTCCAAAACTAAAGCTACAGTCAGGTCCTTCTTAATAAAGTGGAAATTGGATGACCATTTGTCGGTATGTTGCTTTTTATTCCAAGTATATGTTGGATTAGATCACTTTATGGGGGAGTCCTTTCCAATTCTAGAGTTCATTGTATTTCTCAAATCTTTATATTTTAAAATTCTTTTAGTAAAATTTGTAAATATTACTAGGTTAAAAAGGTCACCACCTCTTGCCAAAGAGATAATGAACTTAAAATGTAGAAAGAAACTTGTATTTTCAGGGATGGCCAATGTGGGAATTTGTTTTACTGGATTATGTGCACTTTTGAAAAGTATTTTATTTTTGTTTTTCTTGTTATTGCCATTTAGTAGGGAAGATGGGTAGTGGGAGATACAGATGCATGCATGAAAAAATGAATAATTAAAAAAAAAGTAGGGTCCAATAGTTAGTAAAAAGTCCATAGTAGTGATTGCTCCTTCTGGGTTTAATGCTTCAGGAATTATGTCTAGAATTTCAAGAAGAATTGTTAAATTCTCAAAGATGTCTTAGAATGGATTTTTAGTATGGAAATATGTTTAGAAGAATTGCAGGGACAGCTAGGTGGCACAGTGGCTAGAGCACCAGCCCTGAAGTCAGGAACACCTGAGTTCAAATCTGGTCTCAGACACTTAATATTCCCTAGCTGTGTGACCCTGTGCAAGTCACTTAACCTCAATTGCCTCAGCAAAAAGAAAAAAAAAAAACAAAAATGAAGAATTGCACATGTTTAACTTATATTGGATTACTTGCTGTCTAGGGGAGGGGGATAGAGTGGAGGAAGGGAGAAAAATTTAGAACACAATGCTTTGCAAGGGTGAATGTTGAAAATTATCTTTGCATATATTTTGAAAATAAAAAGTTATTAAATTTTTTTAAAAATTGATTTTTAGTCCTTTGATATTAAAAAAGTCACATTGCTCTTTTAGAAAGAACAGGGGAGGGGACATTGTAAAATTAAATAGGTGACAGTGGACTGTGATAAAAAGTGGTTGGGAATTACTCTTGTTTCCTTCAGTGCTGCTAAGTTGCTATGTGACCTCATTCTGTAGCTTTGGTAGATTTCTTTTTCTGTCTCAATGCCCTTTAATAATTTTAATATCATATGTTATATACTATGTGTCTTTCCCAAGCAACTTAATGAATATGTAGATTTTCTTTGTAGACTTTTTATATTCCTTGATCTATAAATGGGAGTCTTTAAGGAAAATATTAGAAGAAAAGTAGTCTGATCTTAACAGATGCTTTTTAAGAATGAAGGATCTTAGAGACATGGCATGCTATGTGAAGACTGGTGGAAGAAACTAGTAGTATTAAGCCTGGAGAAGGAAAGATTTGCAGAGGGTGGAGAACATGATTAGTAATCTTTACTTATCTGAAGGGCTATCTTGTGAAAGACAGATTAAGCTTGTTCAGTTTGGTCCCTGAGGATCCAACTAAGAAAAATGAATGGAAAATGAAGAGAGAGATTTTAGGGATGCTTTAGGGAGAAACTTTCTAATAAAACTGTTAGCAGTAAAGGAAGTTGGGAGTTCCCCTTCCTTAGAAGTTCTCAAGCACAGCCTGATGGAAGATTTATGAGTAATGTCAGAAGAGGGGGTTCTTGTTTAGGTCCAGATTAGTCTAAGTCACTTCTGAGGTTCCTTCCAATTCTTAGCCCTAAAAGGATTTAGGGCTAAAAAAAGGGGCTTTAGAGATTCCATTGTCCCAATTTTTTTATGTTATTGATGAGGAACCCGAGACATTAGACAAATTCAGAATCTCACAGGTAATGAGTAGCAGAGGCCAAATATTTGGACTAGAAATCTGCTGTTTTTTCTGTTATTATACAAGTGATCCCTGCTAAAAAGACTGTGACCAGTCTGATTGAAATCCATGGAGAGAAAATGTTATCTTCCTTAAAAATTCACATAGTGAAAAAAATATATAATGCCCAGGCTTCAGCTAAAAATATTGGGGGGTTTTGTAGCTATGTTATCTTTAACATAGAAGCATGTAACATACAATTCATTTCATGTTATCAGAACTTGGATTCTAGAGCTGTTTTAGGCACTGATGTTTTTCTACCTTACAGGAGATGGCCAGTAATGAACTAAAGGAGATCAGGAAAGCCATGACCAAGGAAGCCATCCGAGAACATCAGATGGCAAAGACAGGCGGCACCCAGACAGATCTTTTTACATGTGGAAAGTGCAAGAAAAAGAATTGCACTTACACTCAGGTCAGTATCTTTGTTCTTGGCACAGGTTAGCAAGGCTGTGATTGGGTGTGGTACTTGGAACAGAGTGACAGATGTAACAGGGCAGGGCCTCACTACCTTACTGGTGGTAAAAGCAATATATTAATCTGACTTTTAAAAATGCGAGTGTGTAATACCATCATCCAAAGCATTCAGAATTTTGATAGTTTTAGTAAAAATGCTCTTATCTGTTTTGCAGGCTCATAGTTTCCTGCTCAATTAGAATTTTTTTTTTCAATAAAGAACTGGGGGGAAGATCTGTTGTAAGAATATTACATTCAAATCTTGCCCTTCCAATGGTAGTACTGGGATATATCCTTAGGAGGGAAAGGGTAATTGGAACTGTCAATATATGCATTTGATTTGAATCAAGGACCTACCAAAGAATTTAGGTGTTTCCCACCTTTTCTTCTCCCTATCTGAGGAGGCCTTTCTTTTGCTCTAGAGAGGAGAGCATAAGGTTCCTTTGCTTTCCTGAGTAGGTCCTTTGTTCCCTGGAAGGCAGGCACACAGTGCCTTCTACAGCAAAGACTTTGAGGTAAAACAATGATTTTTATTAGTAGTCTATGTTGTCCTTTATGGCAAAAGTTTTTACAAAGAAGTGGTTTATGTGCACAAATACTGTTTTGAGAACCCGGATTATAGCTGAATTGTTGCAGATATTTTGTTGTGTCCGAGATACATAACAGGAGAAGAGAAGAGAAGTAGGGATAAAGATACTGTACCTTTGGACTCTTCAGATTGAATGTCACATGGTGAAGTGGCTTATGCACCGATGTCTTGATATGGCTTTGTTATGCTTACAACTTTTATTCAATCAAATTTGAACCTGGTACTTGGGTGAGTCATCTGAAACTTCTGAAAGGAAACATCCTTATTCCATTCCCCTCCTAGAGTTAGGTGGTCTCAGGCCATTTTCTATTCAGCTTAATAAACATTTATTATACTTTAAAAATGCCTTCCTACTGCTAAGTATTTTGCTAGGTCCAGAGTATACAGAGAAAAAAACAAGATGGTCCCTGCCCTCAAGGAGCTAGAGAGACGGTGAAAAGAGCACTGGACTGGGAGTCAGGAGATCCGGGTTCTAATCCTAGTTCTCTCACTAACTGGCTGTGTCACCTTGGGCAAGTCATTTACTGATTCCTGCTTCATTTTCCTCATCTATAAAATGTGGGAGTTGGACTAGCTGACTTCTGAAGGTGCTTCCAGCTCTAAAATAATATGATTTTTATGATTCAAGTTCTGTGGTTATTTTCTCAGGTGAAACTCTTAGTCTCAAGTAAACTGTGGTTCTTTGGTTGGGGGTACATAAATGCCCCATTGTTTCAAAGGTTGGGTGTGCTGTAATAGGAATAGTGTTCAACCAGTAGGGGTGCACATGGAAGAGTGAAGATGCTGGCAGGGGAGGCTAGGACCTGCAGTATGGCCTGCACAAGAGGCCATGCTGAGCTCCTTGGTGCATCGGCAAAAAGGGAGAGAGAGCCCTCGAACACGGAAGTGGAAGATACTCGTGATCAAGAGGTTGGGGGAGCTCAAGAGAACATTTGGATTCCAAAGAGATGTTGGGAGGCCCTTGAAAGCACAAAGGTAAGAGACAAGAGTGTCAGGGCAGCAGCTAAGGCAGAGAAATAAGATGTAAGCTTCCACAGGCATTGTGGAAACTGAGATGTCAGTGTTTGTTCAAGGACTTATAGATTTACTCTTCCTCCTTCCCAAGACAGCTTTCTCCTGCTTGTCATTTATACTTGGGAAATAAACATTTTTTTTCTTTGCCCCCTAGAGGATTCAGACAGCTTTATTAGCAGTAACTAGGTTGGTTTCGCTTATGCTACATTGAAATAATTAGTTGCTTATGAGTCTTGGTGTTTGAGTGAGAATACTAAATTTAATTATTACCTTGTTCTTTTTTCCAGCAAGAAGCTTGACTCATAAGGAAGGTACAAGGGCCAAGGGGCCTTAAGGAGGGAGAAGTTAGGGGTTTCCATCCATCTTCTAATTCCTAAAATATTAAGAGATGGCAGATAGAGAATTTATTCAGATGGATCCTTGCTGTAAAAAAAAAATGCAGTTGTTAACTCTTTCATCCAATGAAGTGGGAATTTGAGAATCTGTTGAATGTCTAAGCATGTTCCTAGTCGTCTGTTATTCACATTCATTGCACTTCAGATTTAGATGCTAGAACCTGGGGTTATCAAACATGAAATCCTTCATCTGTAGAGATCATTGCTAGAAATTCTCTTTAAGAATGAAGTTGGCTGTTAGACTGGCCTGATCATAATACCAAACATTTCTAGTAAACAGAAATATACCCTCCCCCCTTTTGTCCTCCCAGAGTGCCAGATGATGAAACAAACACAAGCTTGCCCTCATATAGTGTGACTTTTTTCCAAGACAGATTGAGTGTCTAGTCTATAGCTGAATTTCCCTGACCTGGAAAGTCTTACAGTAAGAACTAAGCTCTTCTCTATTCTCTGCAGAATGGAATTAGAGGGTCAGTGAGAGACCAGGTCAGCTCTGTTTTTGAGCTCATGGAGATTGGTACCCAGGGACAATTGTTTTTTCTAGTGGTGATCCTAAATATCTTGATTTATAGATCACTTTTCTTCCAGAAGAGCAAAGTACTTTGCAGACCTTATTTCTGAGATCCTTTCAGCCTTCCTGTGAGATGAGAAAAGGCAGGGATCTGCAGAACATTTTACAGTGGGGAACTTGGGGGCAGAGAGATGTCAAACAACTTGCCCAGAGTAACACAGCAAGCCAGTGGCAAAACTAGGATTAGAAATCCATCCCCCCCCTTGTATCATAGCTATATTTTCTATCTCAGATGGGAAGGAGGGTGGAAGTGGTATTGTATATATTAATATTAATCGTCAAAATTAAAGAGTGAAGCTCCTTAATAAATTTGTGATCTCCAGTAAAACTCTGTCCTCCCTTTAGCAAATATGACTGGTATTTTATCCACTGGTGCTCTGCCAGCCTAAAGGGCTCCACCTTGGGGAAGGATTGTATATATAAATGTGGAATGCTTTGTGATTCTCCTTTGTTTTCTCTCCATTCCCCATAGGTTCAGACTCGAAGCTCTGATGAGCCTATGACCACCTTTGTTGTCTGCAATGAGTGTGGAAACCGTTGGAAGGTAGGGCATATCACTTCATGTACTGAGGTCCTGGCGGTCTCAGGGACAGTGGAACATGAATGATCTGAACAGTCTTGCCCTCCCTCCCCCACTACACCTGGCTCCCCTAGTAACAGAGATTGCTTGGCTCCTCCCGAGTCCTTTTCACTGAGAACTGGTAGAGGTCACTTTTCCAGATAGGGACAACCAAGCCTCAAGTTCTATTCATGTGGCTTCCCTGTCTCACACACTGGGTTACTTCATAATAGTGTTTTTTTAAAAAATAAAATTTATTGATATCTAAATTTCCCTTTGTATTTATACTAGTTTTTGTGTGTGTGATGTGTCTGGGCTACAAAAGATGTTTTGGCCTCTTTTGCCTGTATGGTTGGGGGTGGAGTGAGGTGAGTGGATCAGTAAATAAGAGCTGGAAGGTCCTCTAAGAACCTGGCCCTGAAGGTCAGGACCCAATGTTGCTAGCTACCCTCTTCCTTCAGTTTGCTCTGGGTTCTCAGCTTCATAAAGTCTAATGGGAATATATAACTATATGATCTTCTACCACTATGGGATACCTCCTCATCATATACACATATATTTACATATCCATATACATTCACCTGTATATTTATATCTCTTTACACGCGCGTGAACACACACACACACACACACACACACACACACACACACAGTGGGAGACTTTGTAACCACATTTTGTTTCCTGGGCTGGGTTACATCCTTATAGTTATTTTTCTTGGAATCAGGTAGTTAGAAACCAGAAACCATTTCTTCTATGCAGAAATCATGCTCTTGCATTGATATAGACATATGTCCAGTCTTCCTTTCTTGTTCCTTTCTGTATGTAAGAGCTTCCAGAAGGTATATTTGGTTACATACACAAATACTTTTTCTCATTCTCCTCCATAGATTAGACCCTCAGTTGAAATGCTTTATTTCTTTTCCTCTTTTTTCTTTTCCCTGTTATTCTAAACCTTGTCCTCCTGGTTCTCATCCTTGAACTATTAGATCCACTGGTGTGGCAGCTCAGTTTCTCAGAGCTAGTTTACATTTGCATGTGGCTAATGTCAACTCCTAGGAAACTCTGGACCCTTATCCTGCTCTGATCTGCAGTTGCCAACTGCCCCCAAGAAGACCCCCATTTTCCCAGGTTGTCACAGTTATAGCCAGCTTCTCAGAAAACAGGTGGGAATTTGTTCCTCCCCAAATGGCAGGGACTGTGTCTTTCTGTATTTTTTTTTCTTCTTGCTTTTTGGCCAGTCACCTTAGCTTAAGGTTTGATTTGGAATTGATCAGTGTGCCTCTTTTCCTAGCAGTCTCAGTAGTTTTCCCCTGTAGGATGGAGCCAATGTATTGCCCCTGTTCAAGGGAATCACTTCTGGTACCTGCCAGTTCTTTATGCAATGGTATGAACTGTATCAAATCACCCAGCCAGGTGTGAAGCTTTCCTTAAGCTTGGGCCTGGGTACTTTGGCTATGGGAAGACTTTGGGGGGGATGGCATTGACATTTTCTTAATTTCTTACAGTTCTGTTGAGACTTTGCAGAATGGAACAGCAACCATTGAGCCAGGATGGGTCCACCTTCACGTTCTCTAGCTTCTAAAGCAGTTCTGTGCTGTCTTCCCCAAGTTTCCTTTGTCATGAACACATCCAAGAGCCGAGTGTTGCTGTGCTGAAGGCTTAACCTCGACCTCCCTGTATGCTCTACTGAAATCCATCAGCTGTTAGGGGCCCCAGGAGGGCGGGCAGAGAGCCTGTCCACAGAGCCTGGCCATTTCAATGGTCTCATTCCAGTATGTATCATTATTTGTTTTCTTCCAAATAATAATAAACATTTTCTTTTTGTCACTTTCTGCTATTACTTTGCCCTTTTTCAATTCCTTGATATGTCTGAGTCTGTGATTCCATAAAACACCTCATTTGAGGCACAGTAGGTACTGCAGTCAGGGCACCCTGGTCTGGAAGGCCTGTAATCAGGCTGCTCCAGTTCTGTATAACATCCCAGTAAGCTCTGGGCTGAATTCTTGTATATGTAGAAAACAGTGAATCTCCAGGGTTCTCTGTCCAACCAGAGTGAATGTGAGATAACCTGTCTAGCACAGAGCTGCAACTGGATAGATGATTTGGATTCAGAGTCTCATTCTGGGATCCAAGAAGAGATTCTGTTGGCTCCTTGTACAAGTTCTGTTTGAACATACCAACCTGGCAGTTACTCTGGATAATTACTGTGGCTTTTCTGCTCATGTGAGATTACTTGGATCTTGAGCCATGCATTGTGCATAGGGAGTCTGGGGATCAATTTGTGTATTGCTTTTTTGCTTCAGAACTAATTTTTTTTTAACATGGAGGTTTCAAGTATCAGGAATTTCATTTTTTCCATCTGTCCTTTTACCTTCCCTTAAAATTGGAACTAGGAAGTTAGGGACTGATAGCTGGGCAGGTAGGGAATGTGTGTGTGTGTGTGTGTGATAGAAAGAGAGAAGGGAGGAAAGGAGAGGAGAGATGAAGAGAGCGAGCGAGAAAGATCATAGGTGGATTGTTTCATTTCTCTTTTAGATTTTCTGATGTTCATAGCTCAATTTGAAGATGCTATACTCCACTGGTAGGACTCTTGGTAAATACTTCCTTACTCAGTGAGGAAGTTGGGAGAGGCTGTTGATACCAAAGTCAATCATATATCCTCATTGACAGGGACAGGTTGAGGATGTGAAGACTTCTTGGGAAAGCATCCTCTGGTATGGGTGTGCAGAGGGGGAGTTATGTTATTCTTGATAGAGGTTTTCAGTTACATCCTGAGCAGTGCAGGAATGGTGGACAAGATAAGGTCCAGGAATCCACAACTCCAATATTTTTCAGAAGCAACATAGAAGAAAATAGACATATGGGGATACTCAGAACCTCCATCAATATGTTAGGAATTAAGACTGTTTTGGGCAGCCTTTGCCTGAGCAACAGAGAGAGTTCAGACCACCCACTTTGTGAGAAAGCTGACATGTTTCCTACTCTTCTCATAACAGGAGGCCCAAAGCTGCTGCTCAAGACAGATATGCAGAATAGCAGTAGTATATGGTATTACAAAAGGATCTGGCTGTGCCAGCAGACCACTAACTTGAGCTACCAGGGATGTGCTTTTACCTGACCCACTTTGCTTAGCTCTAAGGAAGCTCAACTTCTTCCTGAGAATTTGCTGGGCCAGACTATAATAAAGATTTCTTGGGCTGGAATAGACTCTTGCAAAGAATAGAGTGATTAGAATATTCAGATCCTTCACATGGTAATCAATGTTTGTTTAATTCAGTATCACCTCAGAATGGCAACTAGGATCCTTAAGAAAACATAAATGTATTTAAATACTATGCCCAGCCTTGGCATAGAGGAAATCACAGAAGGGATGGGATGAAAACAGCCTTGCATAGTTATTCCAAGTATTTCTGAAGCCCATCTTTGTCCCAGGCAACTTCAGGTTCTTATTGCTTGCCTTTGGTTTCAGGAAATGAGGGAGTAACTCCTTCACAAGGCACCACCCACATTTACTCTGCTTAGGGCTAAGCTGGTTTCAGAGCTGAAGGTCTATGAAGATTTAGGTTTCATGTTGACTTGTTTGCCAATTCCTGATTTAGGAACAAGGGGAATGAATAGTTTTAATCCTATTGAAAAGTATTTTTCCAGTGGCAAATTATCTAGGTGTAGATGATTCAAGTTGCCTCATCCTCTTATATTTTGCTGAATTGCTCTAGAATCCAAACAATGAATAAATTGGGAAAGGGGAGGTGGTGAGATCTAATGAATTCACAGGAAGGTTGAGAGTCAGCCTCAGCTTTAGTGAAGTTTGTCATTTTCTAGGGTTCAGCCATTCTTTTCTTTGTTCAGCCTTCATACCTTTGCAGAGTGTGGAGCATGTACCACAGCTTGTTACGTGCTAGGACATCCTAGAGACATCTCTTGGTCAGAAAAAGTAGGATCATCACCAGTGGACAGAGTATTTTCCCAGGGCCTTGGAAATTGCCCATACTGTAGCCTCTCAAAGAATGCCTGGAAATAGTGGCAGAATCCAGGAGCAGCCCCTTTTTAGCTTGCCCAAGGCTGGGAAGCTGCTGCCCTTCTCCTGACATGTGACACGTAAGCTCCCGTCCTGGAGGAACCATTAATTTGAGGAAGTGTCTGGAGTTGCAGCCATTGTGTCAGGCAGGAAATTAGGCTGAAGTTGGCATTTTCCAGCAGCTGTTGTATCTTTTAGCAGTTTGGGGCTGGGAGGAAGCAGTGGTTTGTGAGCCTGTCACAACTGGCCCAGCCTGCCTGTGAGCTATATATGTACATATGTATATAGACATGCCTGTATTTATGCATATATATATATATATACACACATGTGTATGCCCCATATATATGTATATATGAGAAAGACAGAGAAAATAGGATGTCTTGGAAAAAATAAATTAGATGAAGTATTTTGGGGGGTTATATGGAAATTTTATCAAAACTCAGGAATTCTCAAGCTACTGATCTCTGAGGTTTCTCTTTTGAGTCTGTTTGCCCCCAAAGGACTTCCTGTGTGCTTTTCAGGCTGATCTACAGGTAGGCACATATAAGTTACAGAGATTCTGAGTCAGAATAAAAAGTTCCTGTCGTTATAGATATGGCTATTATGGCCTTTCCTCATCAATGTGTCTTAAAGAAAGCTAGCCCACTTTTACCTCAGGTGGCTGAATGAAAGTTCACTGCCACCTTCCTGGGGTGTCTTTCTGGCCCAAAACTTTATAGGGAATATTTTTGGCCATCTCATCAGGGATGAGTGATAACTTACAAATTCTTTCTTGGCTTTGACTACAGTTAGGGACATGGTTCATCAAACTTGGCTGGTTTTCTTTCTGGGACCTCATTGCTTTAGTAATGGAGGTTCAGCTATCCTAAAGTGGCACAGGCTATAGTGGAATAGGTAACAATCTCCCCCTATCGTTAGAGGTATCTAAGCAGAGACTGGGTCTCCATTTGCTGGGGATAGTCTAGATAGAATTCATACTTGGGATAGAATAGAATAGGATGTTGTCCTCTCAAGGTCCTTTCCAACTCTGAAATTCTCGGTTCCTAAGCCTAATATATTTTTTGAGATACCCTCGTGAAATTCCACCACAGTTGTGGCATGGAAGTGACCCTGAGTTCTCATGGCTGTCTTGTAAGAGCCCCAAGCTCTGGTACTAATAAAAACTTTTGAGTGCAGGTAGAATAGCAGACTCTTCTTTTTTCAAGGACCAGTCTCTCAATACTCAAAAGAGCCTTATTACCAATATATTGGCCAGATAGTTAATGTTTTTCTTCATAGCAATCAGCATTTCACAAAAACTCTGGCATTGTGCCATAATGAAAGAGCCTTGAATTTGGAGTCAAAGGCCCTTAGTCTAAATTCTGTTTTGCCCATTTATTTCATATGGGACATTGGGTAACTCATTTAATTTTTTTGGGTCTGTTTACTTATCTGTAAAATGAAATGACTAGACTAGATGATCTTTCAGGTCCCTTCCAGTTCTCTCTCAATCTATGATCTGAAATCCCTAAGGGATTGAGATTATTTGAATGAATGGGGGGAGCAATAGGCTGATAACATCAAAGGTCCCTGAAACATTTCATCTAGGCTTCCATGTTCCTGAAAGGATGCCCTACCTAAACTGAGATGCTTTAAAAAAAAAAAATTAAATTAAATGAGAAGGTAATAGCATTGAATCTAAAGTGGATTTTCCCCAACTCTCTCATGTCATTCAGAATGTATTTTGGATATTTGTAAAGCTCTTAGCATAGTGGTTGGCACATAGTAGGTGCTATATGTTAGCTATTATCATCTCTTAGTTGAAACTTGGGCTCAACTAATATTGAAGGAAGAGTGACATACTTGCTCTCCCTCCCCCTTCCAGTTGAGTGGTAGAGCTGAACAAGAGCTCTACCACTTGTTCATACAAGCTGAGGTGTCAGTTAAGGGTCATCAAGGCAGAAAAGAAATTTTGTTTATTCCACTAAAACATATCTAAAGCTCTGAATGGAAGAAAGCCCTGCTTTGGAATATCTGAACAGAAGCATGTCTATCTGTTCCTTGGGGTTTATTCTTGCCTTGGGGGTATGATTGCTCTGGATCTATCCACTCTGAATGTCTTCTGCATTACAGCTAGCCAGGCATATCCCCCTAGGATTAAGGTGCTTGCTAGAAAATGAAGGATCCTAGTAAACCTCTGGCCTGTTTGTGTGGCCCTGCATCAGTATTATAAAATTACATATAAGCCAGTTTCCTCCTGGACATTCTCTTGCATTGAAGCCACACTATATCTAACCTAGATAGATGAAAGCCTCTCTTACCACATTGTAAAAGGCTTTGGATGAGCTGAACTGGATGGATTAATAGATAAGGACTAGGAGCAGCGTTGCTTCAGGGTGGGATCTAAATTAGAAGATTGGAAGGTCTGCCACCTGGTGGTAGTTGGGGGTAATGTTGGGAAAGATAGGTTCCGTAAGCTAGTGAGTAAAGATTTTAACTCCCAGGAATTGTAGGCACAAACCCAAAGGATTTGTGTGTGTTTGCTTCAGTCTTCCCTCCTCACCTTGTACCCTGCCACCCATTCCCTCTTGTAAACCCACCAAAGGTGAAAGAAAGAAACTATTTTTGTTTTTGTTTAAAAAATATTTTCGATAAAAAGAACATCCTAAATTTGGGGGTGATAAATATTAAAACCATGGGGTTTCCCCCCTAAAACATACAGGAAAGATTATTGTTTTCACAGCCTGGCAGACTTAGAAATGATATGAAAATACAAAACATACTTGAGAGATCAATCATTTTCTAGGATGTGATTAGGGGATCAGTGGTTTCTTCTTGGAATGGCTGGCATGGGGTAGAGTTGGGAGTGTTGCTAGAGACAGCCTGAGTTTGTAGAAATGGTTTTTACCTTACAAAAATATATCCATATGTAGAATATATTCTTCATCAAAGACATTTCTTCACTGACGTGGCTCCTTCCCCTATAAGTCTAGGAAAAGGGGGAGCCTATATATTCATTTATAAGTTAATGACCCCATGGTCTCTTTCCTTACCCTACTTCCCTCACAAAAAGTCTGCTCATATTATGTCCTCAAGTTGTTTCCCCAAGCAAAGCATTTAGGGTCTATGAGGATCAGGCTCAGAGCTCCAGAGAGACATCTTCAGAGGCCTGGGTTCATCTGGCTCAAGAGTTGAATTTCTTTCTGATGGCCTCTCAGAATTTGGCACAGGATTCTAGGCTGGCTTGGATTGGAAGGGGGAGTGAAGTGGGCAAGAGCCTGGCTGGCTGCTGGCCCTCTCCTTGTAAGCCAGGTATGAGACACTACCCATGTGCAGCAAAAGGATGGGGGAAGGGAGTCCAGGGCCACAGGGTGGGGGTAGGGAAAACAGGGAGTCTGACTGGGAGGGGGGAAGGAGTGCCAAAGCATTTACCCAAAAATGGTTAGTTAGAACTACCCAGTCCCTGCTGACCAGCCTGAGAAAGAAAGACTTCTCAGCTCAGCGCCTGGGCAGAGCCTCTATTACAGAAGCCTTCTTCCTCCTCCCCCTTTCTCCAATGCAATTTTTTCCTGCCTCCCTAGGGCTCTCTCCTTTTTTTATCCAGGGCTTTCTAGAGGACAGACAGGAGGAAACAGGAAAAGGGGACTGACAGTTCCTGTCACTTGGACATGGCAGGATCTCAAAGCCACAAGAAATTACTGCTAGGAAACCGAGGTGTGGTGGGGGTACTGTCCCGGGGACTTTTCTTGGTTGGAGGACCATGCAGCCTTAGCTCAAGTACATGTCTCTCTTACCTGCTTCTTACCAACAGCCTGATGCTGCTCTAGGGCTGCAAGTGGATGTTGGGTAATATGAGCGACTGGGTCCTTTTGTTGTTTTTCAATCACTGTAACATGGAGATGGGTGTGTGGAGGCTAAAGAGAGGGAGGATGGTTAGGGCTGCAACCTTCCACAGCCCCGAGGAGTTCAGTGTCATTATCAGCATGGTGCTGGCCTCAGCAAGCGTAATGTAAACTTGATACTTCTTTATACAGAGACTTAAAAAAATAATACTAAACCTTCCCTTCCTGGGGGGAGGTTGTGGGCCAGAAGATAGGACTAGAGGAGGGAGCATAAAGTGACCATTTAAAAAGAAAAGCAGCAGATTCTGCTGGTTAGGGCTGTCCTCCTGCCCTACAACACCCTCCACAGCCCCACTCTGCCTTGAATGCCCAGTTCTCCTCCCAAGAGTCCTGTGGGCCCCTCTGAAGGGCTTCAGTAGTAAATGAGGCATTGTGGTGTGGAAAGAGCACTGGACTTGGAGGCAGAAGACCTGGGTTCGAGTCTCTTCTCTGCCACTTGTTAACTGTGTCACCCTGGCCAAGTCATGTAACCTCTTTGAAAGCCTCAATTTCCTGATGTGTAAAATAGGGAAAATACTTGCAATACCTACCTCCCAGGGTGATTGTGAGGAAAGCACTTTTGTAAACCATAAAGCGCTATAGAAATGGGAGCTGTTATTGTTAACAAAAAGTCAGGCCTGAGGTTGTGAAGATAACTTGGTCCAATACTGTAGTACAAGTAGTGGGCAGTGACCTCAAGGGAAAGAGGGCG
>JAJPUD010000702.1:480631-588835 GCA_023553655.1 Myrmecobius fasciatus | reverse complement strand
GGATTGTTGATCAGGTACAAGTTGAACAAAAGAGACTCCAAGGTTCCTTCACCATTATTTCTAATTTGTTATCTTTTCTTTTAAGACAAAACTTTCAAAACTTATTCAACCAACATTTCAAAAATTCTATGTATAACAAACCATTCAATGGATTGAGAAAACAAAAATAAAAATACAGATATGGCTTTCCAATGAGTTTATAATCTAGTAGACAAAAACTAAAAGATAATAATTAGAGGTTACATAGAAAATCGATTCTTATTATCTGGGATAGCTCACAGAATTTCTACTATGGAAAAAATTCAACCAAATGACAATTAGCAAACAATCAATACCTACTCTTAAACCAGGTGGCCTAAAACCTTCTGCTAATTTTAGACTCCAAAAGTTTTATTTTATTTTATTTATTCATTATACTCTCACAGAACTTACTCCATTAAGCCATTTCATTTTGTAGGAATGTGGCAAAGAAAACTTCAACAAAAAAAAGCAGTTCTATAAACTGATTAATGAAAAACATATGGCTTTTGACAGCTACATTCATGAATATTTTACAGGTTAAATAAATAGTCTCAGAAAAAATGGTTCTTTCTAATGTAGACATGCACTGCATATTCAACAAGAAAAATTAAGTAACCAGTAGCAACTAGCAGTGGCATATGAATTTAAATTTAAGCCTAAAAGTAAAATTTTGCAAAATGGCTTCCTTCCAACTAACCCACTCAACAAATATTCTGGAAATGTTACTTAAGAAAATTTTTTGATGAAAGAAGAACCATTGCCAGCAACTGAGGACCAGCATTCTCATCTTTGCCCTGGACAGGTAGTTGTAAAAACTGAGCACTGGTTATAATCAATATTCTCATTTCATGTTAACTCATTTAATGAAGCCAGCTTTTCTAGGCCACTTATTTGGTAAGCAATAGAATGCTATGTGCTTTTCTAGATGATCTTAGAGCAGAAGAAAATTCCTTTTTAAAAAGGAGTTAAACTTTTTATGCAGTTCTATGTAGCTTTTTCAAGGAGCTCATTATTGTAAGCATCAATGAAGCATTGAGAAGTAGTAGGCATCCATAAAACAATAGCATCTAGACAGTTTGGCATAACATTGTTGATGTAACACTTTCTGATGCTTTGAATTTCTCTTAATAGAGTCCAATCAATGGGCAGAACTCAGGTGCTTATGAATACCATTATTACCCATGATACATCACTGGTTACATGAAAATGAAGACTTCTTAATACACACACACACACACACACACACACACACCTTTTTCCATAAATTCCTGTTTCAAAAGTAGCTATATAGGGGTAACATGAATGATGTTATACCAAATTTATTTTTTGTAATAGCTTTTTATTTTTCAAAGTACATGAAACAATAGTTGTTTTCAATATTTACCCTTACAAAACCTTGTGCTCCAAATTTTTCTCCCTCCTTCCCTATCTTCCAATTCCCCTAGACAGCAAATAATCCAATATAGGTTAAATACATGCAATTCCTTTAAACATATTTCCACATTTATCATGTTTTACACCAAATTTAGTGAGTAGATGAACAATGCCATTTGTGCAAGTTATGTAGACAATTAACATAAATATGGATGACACAAACATTAAATTTTAATTTGTTTCAGAAATTATGAAGTATTAAAGAGACTTTTACTACAGATTACTCCCACTAGTCAGAACTGCCTTTTTGCTATTTATTCCTCACATACAACATTCCATCCCTCATTTTCAACCCTTTAAAATTGACTGGCACCTATAAACCTTAGAATTCCTCATTTTTCAAAATTCAGCTGACACACCAGTTTTCCTGAAGCCTTTACTGATCGATCTCCTCTCTTCCCCAAAAATAAATAAATAAATTAGCTTATATTTCACATAAATATATATGTGTGTATGTGAGTGTGCACACACATAAATACTCATGTGAGTATGTACACTTATGTATACATACAGACCCTTTCTTTAAAGTTAAGAAATAAATCTCCTTGGGGAGAGAAATTACAGCATTTTTGTTTAGCACTGAGCCCAATGGAAAAAGAATAGGCACTTAATGCTTGCTGACAACTTGCCTGAAATCACTATTATGCTTCCATATTTATCCTTGGATCTCTTTGTATACACTTTCCCTTCTAGATTATCACACCAAATTAATCTAATAAGGAGAGCAAAAAGATCATAGATTTAGAGCTAGACGTGCCTTTCTAGAATACTGAATCCAACCTATTCTTTCACTGATGAAGAAAACTTCAGAGATTAAAAAACCTGTCAAGGTCTTAGAGTCAGGTCTTCCTAAATCTAAATCTACCATTTCCATCAAGTCATTTTATTAACTTAGAAAATATGAGCAACTAACCTGTTTAGCATTATTATCCTATTATTTATAAAATTATGTGTGCATGGAGCAGCTAGGTGGCACAGTGGATAGAGCACCAGCCCTGAAGAAGGGAGGACCTGAGTTCAAATCTGATCTCAGACACTTAATATTCCCTAGCTGTGTGACCCTGGGCAAGTCACTTAATCTTGGGAAAACTGGGACACTGATACATTGTTGGTGGAACTGTGAACAGATCCAACCATTCTGGAGAGCAATTTGGAACTATGCTCAAAAAGTTATCAAACTGTGCAGACCCTTTGACCCAGCAGTGTTTCTACTGGGCCTATATCCCAAAGAGATTTTAAAGGAGGGAAAGGGACCCACATGTGCAAGAATGTTTGTGGCAGCCCTTTTTGTAGTGGCAAGAAACTGGAAATTGAAAGGATGCTCATCAATTGGAGAGTGGCCGAATAAATTATGGTATATGAATGTTATGGAATATTATTGTTCTGTAAGAAACGACCAACAGGACGATTTCAGAGAGGCCTGGAGAGACTTGCATGAACTGATGCTGAGTGAAATCAGCAGAACCAGGAGAACATTATACACAGCAACAAGACTATACCATGATCAATTTTGATGGACATGGCTCTCTTCAACAATGATGTGATTCAAACCAGTTCTTATTGTTCAGCGATGAAGATAGTCATATACATCCAGAGAGAGGCCTGTGGGAACTGAGTGTGAACCACAACACAGCATTTTAACGCTTTCTGTGAATATTTCCATGCATTTTGTTTTCCTTCTTAGGTTGTTTTTTCTTCTTCTCTTTCTAGATCTGATGTTTCTTGTGCAGTAAGATAACTGTATAGATATGTATACATGTATTGTACAAATTTGTCATATAATTTAACATATTTAGCATGTATTAGATTACCTGTCATCTAGGGGTAGGGGGTGGGGAGGAGGAGAAAAGCTTGGGGAAAAAAAAGTTTTTGCAAAGGTCAATGTAGAAAAATCACTCATATGTTTTGTAAATAAAAAGCTTTCTAAAAAAATGAAAAAAAAAAAGACTTCTAGAGGATGGCTCTTAACCATTTTGTGATCTTGAACCCCTTTAGCAACCTGGTAGGAAGTCTCTGAATCTCTTTTTAGAAACATGTTTTTAAAAACATTATTAAACAAAATACAGAGGATTGCAAATAAAACTAACTCCATTGAAGTTATCAAAATATTAAAAAAATAAATAAAATAAAAAATAAAAGGCTTTAATTAAAATTAAAAAAGTTAAAAAATAAAAAAATTTTATAAAGGTGATTCTGGCCAATTCCAGTAGACCTGTGTTGGAAAGAGCCATCTATATGCAGAAAAAGGACTCTAGGAACTGAATGTGGATCACAACACAGTATTTGCTGCTTTTCTTTTTGATCTGATTTTAATTTTTTTTTTATTAAAGCTTTTTATTTGCAAAACATATGCATGGTTAATTTTTCAACATTGACGCTTTCAAAGCCTTCTATTCCAAATTTTTCTCTTCTCCCATCCCCTAGATGGCAGGTAGTCTAATACATGTTAACTATGTTAAAATATATAACAAATTCAATATATGTATACATATTTATACAGTTATCTTGTTGCACAAGAAATATCTGGTCTACAAGAAAAAACAACCTGAGAAGGAAAACAAAATGCAAGCAAACATCAACAGAAAGTGTGAAAATGCTATGTTGAGGTCCACAGGTCTCTCTCTAGGTTTAGATGGCTCTCTTCATCACTGAACAATAGGAAATGGTTTGAAACATCTCATTGTTGAAATGAGCCATGTCCATCAGAATTGTTGATATGATTTTTATTCTGCAACATGATAAGTGTGGAAATATGTTTATAAGAATTGCAAATGTTTAATTTATATTTGATTGATTGCTGTCTATGGGAAAGAGGGAAAGAAAAGAATGGAAACAAATTTGGAGCACAAGGTTTTGCAGGGATAAATGTTGAGAATTATCTTTGCATATGTATTGAAAATAAAGAGCAATTAGTAAAAAATTTTTAACCTCACAAATGCAAAAAAAGAAATATTAAATATATCTTTCTGTTCATGATGCAATAAAAATTGTGGGGGAAAAATTAATTATAAATTAATTAATATAATCCTAAGAATGAATGGGTCAAAGAAGAAATCACAGAAATGAAAAATTTTATCCAAGAGAATAACAATAATGAGTCAATATACCAAAACTTATGGGATCCAGCCAAAGAAGTTCTTAGGAGAAATTTATATCTCTAAATACGTGAATAAAACATTGAAAGAGGAGATCAATGAATTGGGCACACAACTAAAAAGACTACAAAACGAACAAATTGAAAACTCCCCATTAAATACTTAATTAAAAATTCTGAAAATCAAAGGAAAGATTAAAACAATTGAAAGTAAAAACAGTATTCAACTAATAAATAAAACTAAGAGTTAGTTATAAGGAAAAAACCAATAAAATAAATAAATACTTGGTTAATTTGATTAGAAAAAGGAAAGAAAAAACCAAATTCACAGTATCAAAAAGGAAAGGGGTGAACTTACTACCAATGAAGCAATAAGCAATAATTAGGAGCTATTTTACCCAACAAATGTCAATAAATCTGACAATCTAATTGAAATGGATGAATATTTACTAAAATATAAATTGCCCAGATTAACAGAAGAGGAAATAAATAAATACTGCATCTATATCCCAGAAATGAAAGAAAAAGGAAAAGAATCTATACTGTACAGACAAAAATATTTATGGTAGTTCTTTTTGTGGTTGCAAAGAATTAGAACTCAAAAGGATACTCATCAACTGGAAAGTGGCTGAGTAAGTTGTGATGTATCACTGTGGTAGAGCACTACTGCGCTACAAGAAATGACAGAGAGACGGTTTTAGAAAAACCTGGAAGTCTTATATGAACTAATGCAAAGTGAAGATCATTGTGCACAGCAACAGCAATGTTGTAAATGACGATCAACTGTCAAAAATTTAACTACTCTGATCAATATAATGATCCAAAGCAATTCTAAAGGACTCATGATGAAAAAATGGTGTCAACCTTCAGAAAGAGAACTGGTGACCTCTGAGTGAAAACTGAAGTATCGTTTTATTGTTTTCTTTTTTTTTTTTTTAACTTTTTTTCTGCAATATAACTAATACAGAAAGTTTTGCATGGTTACACATGTACAATTGGTACATGGTTTCATATGTATTACTGATACATTGTTTGCTTTCCCAGTAGATGCAGAAAGAGATGAAAGGGAGGAAGAGATTTTGAAACTCAAAATCTAAAAAGAAAAGAACATTTAAAATAATGAATTTTTAGGGGAGGCTCACCGGGTAGTTCAGTTTTGCTAGAATGCAGAGTACATGTTTAATGCTGTAGATGAGTATGGCTAGAAAAATTGGCTACTGTCACATTATAGAGGATCTTAATCCCTAGGAAAACTGGTTGTGATTTTATACAGCAATATGGAGCTTCTGAACAGATAAATGAGATTGTCAAGATTTGCACAATATGAATATTCTCTTGAAAAATTGTTTGGAAGGCAGAAAAGGAGAAAGACTAAAAGAAAAGGGAAAAGATGAGCTAGCAATTATATTAGTCCAAAAAAGGTGTTAAAGAGCTGAACTAAAATAATAACAGTGCGACTGAAAGGAAGGTAAAGAATTTTAAACTATTGAAGAAGTAAAATTGATAATATTTAGAAACTAATCCAAGGTATAGGTCTCTCTTCACAGCCTCATGCAGTCTTTCTTCATGCATTCTTAATGAAAAAAAAAAAATCTGTGATTTTGGGCAAGTCATTCTAGTCCTTGGTTTTCTCAGCTGCAATGTGAGAATTACTTGATGCAAGACAGTTTTCAATTACTTTTCTTAGTTCTTTATCTATGATTCTAAGATTCTATAAGTAGAGAAAGAGATGTTTTCTAAAGTATTAATTCAATGTGATTTTACTTAAAAGCATAATCGTATTTACTCAAAGTACTGCCAGGTAGCAGAGAAAGGATATTTTCCCTTTATTTTTAAATAGAAAAAAATTTCATACAAAGTAGAATTTTTCAGTCCAATTCAATACATAATAAATGTTGATAATAAAAGGTTGATATTATGTAGTATAAAAGGAAAACAAAGATTAAGACAATAGTGTCTACCTTCAAGGAGGTAATAATAGATAATGTAAAATATATGCACAAATAGATATATAACAGGTAAGTACATGGTAAGAAATACAATTTGTCACAAAGGATCATGAGAATTAAAAGAGACTATTTCTGACTGAAATAAAGAAAGATTTCATAGAGGAAACATTATATGGACTAGGATTTGCAGGATTAAAAGTATCTCAATGGACTGAGATATCAGGAGGGGGGACATTCGGGCAGAGAGAATAAGAAGCATGAGTGTGAAAGAAAATTTCAAGACACATTTAGAGAAAGCTGAATGGTCTATTTATGGCTGAAACATAAGATGTGTAAAGGGAAGCAGTACAAAAGAAAAATGAGAAAGTAGATGGTTTCAATACATGAAGGTGTCAGAA
Organism: Myrmecobius fasciatus; assembly: GCA_023553655.1. Taxonomy (NCBI): domain Eukaryota; kingdom Metazoa; phylum Chordata; class Mammalia; order Dasyuromorphia; family Myrmecobiidae; genus Myrmecobius; species Myrmecobius fasciatus. Next base: position 581,939 of record JAJPUD010000702.1, on the reverse strand, counting down.
TGCCACAACCTAAGAAAGAAGTATTGAAGGATTTTAAAATAGAGAGACATGTACTTCAATAAAAATACTCTAAGCTGCACTCTAAAATAATTAGTGGGATAGGACCAGTTAGGAAATTAAATTGCCTAGGCTAAGAAGCAGCTGTACTTAATAGAAAAACTAATCAGTTTTGTGTTTTACCATTTACCTGATTTATCTGTCAATAGTCATGTGACTATAGAGAAATCAACTTTACCTCTCTTGGATCTCATATTCATCTGAAAAGTGAGAATATTTCTTTGAACTACCTAATTCATTGCATTGTAAGCAAAGCATCTGTAAAGTGCTATATAAATAAGAGATAACTAGGACCTGAACTAACATGGAAGAAAAGAAATGGAGGGGACAAAAAGCAAGAAACAATGCAAGAGACAATGAGCAAATGGAATTCTTAATGCATAATGCTTTGAGGTTTTGCTCCTTCTTTTAGGCAGATTCTTCTCTGATTAACTGTACCATTTACTACATAAGGTATAAACCTAAAAATACAAATGTACATATCAGAACTAATATATCTAGATGACCACTGAATTTGAAAGTAGTAACCCCTTGAGAAACTATACTTACTATAATAATGCTGTTATTGATCAAAGCCTGTCTTGAAAATTGAAATAGTACAACCAACAAGATTCTTCTAAGAGGAGAACACAGAACTTACTAAATAAGCCATTTTTGGAACATAAATCCTCCAGCTCTCTGCTTAATTTCAGCCAGAGAGAACAAATACCAAGATATAATCTCATTTATAATTTATCACAAAAGTTTTAAAAAATGTTTTTGTTAGGATACTCAAAGGATATGTACAAATAGTTTTCAAAAGAATAAATTTAGGTAAAAATTAGGTAATATAAATTAAAACAGTTTTAGATAGCACCTCAACAGCCATAAGATTGGCAAAATTGGCAAAAAAAAAATGAAAAAAAAGAAAATGACATATTAGAGGGACCATGAATTGGTCTAACCATTCTGGAAAGCAATTTAAAAGAATGCTTAAAGATTTACTGGAATGAGCATATCCTATAGTGGAACAATACCAATTTGGGGTATATAGAGGGAAAAAAATAACTCATAAAATGAAGGTATTTAAGGGAGTCTGTGCTAATCAACAACTAAAAAGAAGGAAGAGAAAATCTTTGGGGAATGATTAAAGGAAATATGGTTTATGAATACTACTGAGCCATGAGAAATGACAAAAGGGATGATTTCAGAGAAACTTGGGAAGATCAATGAGAGTTCACTTTATATAATAAAGTAAAAAAAATTAAGAGAACAGTTTGTACAACACCAACATTGTAAAAATAACTTGAAGTGATCTGGAAACTGATAAATACAATCAATAACCACCAGATAAATAGTTTAGAAGAATAGAATGTATTAGGTAAAGTGAATAAGCAGAACTCAAAAAATCCAAGTGCCCCAAAAGTCTTACTGAAGTTGTAAAACTTTAATAAGCACTAAGACTTTGGAGTCATTCTGTGTATAAAATAATTTACAACTCTTCATGGAAATAATAGCAATAACAAAAGAATCAAAACTGAATGATACAAAATCACAGAGATCAAGTTTGACTAGAAAAATCAAATAAGAACCCCTTCTATCCTCCGTTCCAGGAACAATGAGTGTAGAATATTATATATGTAAAACATTTTAAAATGTTTTAATATTAAAATATATTGTATTAAACAACTTTTTAAAACTTTCTTCACATCCCTTTATAAGGGATGGTTCTTTAGAAGGACAAGGAGGAGAAATATGAGAAATACAGATAATACAGAAACAAATTTAAATATATATGCACATAATATATAAAGACTAATTTTTAAAAATAATGAACAAGGGCAGCTAGGTGGCGCAGTGGATAGAGCACCAGCCCTGAAGTCAGGAAAACCTGAGTTCAAATCTGGTCTTAGACACTTAGCACTTCCTAGCTGTGTGACCTTGGGCAAGTCACTTAACCCCAGTTGCCTCAGCAAAAAGAAAAAAAAATGAACAAAATATTATATGTAGTTATACTTTTATAGACACATATATACTTCAAAGAAAACTTATGAGGCAAAAAAAAAGAGGAAAACTTATGAGTATCAAGTTGAACTAAAAGCACAAGTACAATTTTACATAATATAATTTTATGCAAACCTTGTATACATGAAAAAGTCATTTCCTTATCTTTGTTCTATAAGAAACGACCAGCAGGATGATTTCAGAAAGGCCTGGAGAGACTTGCATGAACTGATGCTGAGCGAAGTGAGCAGAACCAGGAGATTATAAACAACAACAAGATGACTGTATGATGATCAATTCTGATGGACATGGCTCTCTTCAACAATGAAATGTTTCAAACCAGTTCCAATTGTTCAATGAAGAAAGCCATATACACCCAGAGAGAGGGATATGAACTGTGGACCACACCACAACATAACATTTTCATGCTTTCTATTGATGTTTGCTTGCATTGCGTTTCCTTTCTCTGATTTTTTTTCTTGTAGATACGATTTTTCTTGCACAACAATGATAAGTGTGGAAATATGTATACGTATATTTGATTTGTCAAGTATTTTAACATAATTAACATGTAGTGGATTTCCTGTCATCTAGGGAAGTGGTGGGAACTAGGGGGTAAAATTTGTAACAGAAAGCTTTGTAAGGGTCAATGTTGAAGAATTACCCATACATATGTTTTGCAATTAAAAGCTTTAATAGAAAAAAAAAAAAGTAATTTCCTTCCAACATCAATAGATAGTTCGTGAACAAATTATCAAGACTACCAGCTCAGCATATTTATGACAGAAATTTTACATTGGAATATTTTGAAATCATCCATATTCTTACCAATCTTCAACAGATGTGTGAATTTTTTTTAAATGCTCATAAAAAACTCAATGACCCTTTCATCTAATTAGGAAAAGCATAAATAGTAATTTTTAATAAACAATATTAAGAACTCAAAGTAGTCATCAATATTATGTAAAACTAATGATACTAATTATCTCAGAACATTTAAAAAGCATGTTGCTTTCTTTGGCAATAAAATTTACATAATACAACGACTACCTGACAAGATAAAAAGGGACTTCTAAATATAATTACATAGCTTGCAACAAGAGACTGGGATATTTTTATTAGCATTATTCATCACTACAGTAGTATCTCTTATTGCCTGGTACAGATAGATGCATATTGATTTCATTTGGGGTGATTAGTCCTAGGGAAAAACTACCTTTTTAAACTGAGAACAAATAATGTTAATGTTTTTAATAAATAAGCAGCATCTAAAGTTAAAATATATACTCTAAAACCCAAGAAGATATACAGACATGCACATGTCACAAATGACCTGGGAGGGAGGTGCATTATAATCTCCATGTAATATGAACTAGAAGCATTATATGTAATAATGATCATAGATTATGAAAATTACAATCATTTTGGACACCAGATGAGTTAAAAACTATCCATGCATAGCAAGTTCCTATACAAAATCTAATTTTGAACATTTGTTTTGCTCAACTAAATCTGATAAGCTAAATGTCAAATTGAAAAGTTTCAGTGAAGACGATCAAGAAATAAGTAACAATCCTGCCTTTCTGCTGGACTAAGGATAGGAATATATACACATACTCCTGAGACAGAGAGAGAGAGAGAAAAGAATAAAGGTAGAACATAAGGCCTCAGTTATTTGTTTTACTAATTCAATTTAACAAACATTTATTAAATTCTATTTATGTAAGGCTTGATATGAGGACCCTGGGAATAAAAAGACAAAAATGAAACTGTCCCTACCAATGAAACTATCCCTACCCTCAAGGAACATAGTCTGCTTACAGACAATAGTTTTACAGCCACTATTACAAAAGAGAATCTAGATTAAAAATAGTAAGGTCTAGTACATATAAAGTGTATTTATACAAATGTGTGTATCACACAACTGCCAATTTTTAAAGCAATGGAATATAATAATGGAGGATTCAAATGAGAAAAATTAAATAAGAAAAATAAAGTACATTCCATTACGGTAAATGGGTGACAAATTTTGCAAATTCCCAATGTATACATACTAAACAATTCAATAGTTTAATGTGTAAAAAAGAAATTAATAATGAATAAGGCAAAACAATTCTAATTGGAATTTCAAAGCCAAATCAGTAAAATGTTAAATACCACATAAAATGATCATGAATTAAGAAATCACACACTTGTACTGTTTTTATTTAAGCTGAAATGAAAAAAGTAATTATTAAAGGGATAGGTGGAACCAAGATGATGAAGTAATAGAAGTAGCTCACTCCAGGGAGTTCTACTCCTCTTCCAATAAAACAACTCCAAAAAGATCTAGAAAAGGCACCAGATCAAATCCTAATGAGAAATTCAGAAAAAGGGGCAGCTAGGTGGCACAGTGGATAGAGCACCAGCCCTGAAGTCAGGAAGACCTGAGTTCAAATGTGACCTCAGACACTTAACAATTCCTAGCTGTGTGACCTTGGGCAAGTCACTTAATCCCAAATGCCTCAGAAAAAAAAAAGCAGAGAGAGAGACAGAGAGAGACAGAGAGAGAGACAGAGAGAAATTCTGAACAAGAGACAGTGAATTATTTGTCCACCCAGTTCAGCATAGGGAAGCAGACAGAGGTCTGCAGGCAAAAAGAAAACTGGGCAGGTCAAACCAGGAACAGGCTGAGCTTAGAGCATCAAGTACCATGGAAATGGTACCAGGGAAAGGTTGTGAACTAAAGGGTCCCAGAACAATACCAAAATACATCGATAAAAACAGGTGTCAATGGGCAGTTTTGCCACTCACTATGCAGGTTTGGAGCACAAGATCACATACATACTGAGAACAGGACAGGGGAACAATATGAGGGAAGGGACATTCTGGAATAAGGAAGCTCTAAAAAGAATATCAAGAAAAAATATTCAGAAGCAAGTAACAGCAGCTTATATTCTAGAAACAGTCTGAGATCTCTATTTCAGCTTTTTGGGGGATGGGAAGGTGACAAAATGGTAATCTTCCCCATCTCCAAGAAGTAAGTCTCCCTTGATTGTCCATCAAAACAATGCATTGGTCAGTCAAGATTAGGAGGGAAGCAATAAATTAGGAAATCATCTTTACATTTAATGGTTCTGATAAAGGCCTCATTTCTAAAATATGTAGAGAATTATCTCATATTTATAAGAATTCAAGCCATTCTCCAATCGATAAATAGTCAAAAGATATGAACAGACAATTTTCAGATAATGAAATTAAAACTATTTCTAGTCATATGAAAAGATGCTCCAAATCACTATTGATCAGAGAAATACAAATTAAGACAACTCTGAGGTACCACTACACACCTGTCAGATTAACTAAAATGACAGAAAAAGATAATGACGAATGTTGAAGGGGATGTGGAAAGACTGGGACACTGATACATTGTTGGTGGAACTGTGAATGGATTCAACCATTCTGGAGAGTAATTTGGAACTATGCTCAAAAAGTCATCAAACTACGCATACCCTTTGACCCAGCAGCGTTTCTATTGGGCTTATATCCCAAAGAAATCATAAAGGAAGGAAAGGGCCCCACATGTGCAAGAATGTTTGTGGCAGCTCTTTTTGTAATGGCTAGAAACTGGAAACTGAATGGATGCCCATCAATTGGAGAGTGGCTGAATAAATTATGGTATATGAATGTTATGGAATATTATTGTTCTGTGAGAAACAACCAGCAGGATGATTTCAGAGAGGCCTGGAGAGACTTGCATGGACTGATGCTGAGTGAAATGAGCAGAACCAGGAGATCATTATACACAACAACAAGACTATATGATGATCAATTCTGATGGTCATGGCTCTCTTCAAAAATGAAATGTTTCAAACCACTTCCAATTGTTCAGTGAAGAAAGTCATATACACCCAGGGAGAGGGATGTGAAATGTGGACCAAAACATATCATTTTCATGCTCTCTATTGATGTTTGTTTGCACTGTTTCCTTTCTCTGATTTTTCTTTCTTGTAGATATGATTTTTCTAGCACAAAAATTATAAGTGTGGAAATATGTATACATATATTTGATTTGTCAAGTATTTTAACATAATTAACATGTAGTGGATTTCCTGCCATCTAGGGGAGGGGTGGGGAGTAGGGGGGAAAAAATTTGTAACACAAAGCTTTGTAAGGGTTAGTGTTAAAGAATTACCCATACATATGTTTTGCAAATAAAAAGTCTTAATTAAAAAAAAGAATAGCTGAATAAATTATGGTATATGAATATTATGGAATATTATTGTTCTGTAAGAAACGACCAGCAAAACAATTTCAGAGAGGCCTGGAGAGACCTGCATGGACTGATGCTGAGTGAAATGAGCAGGACCAGGAGATCATTATACACAACAACAAGACTATATGATGATCAATTCTGATGGTCATGGCTCTCTTCAACAATGAAATGTTTCAAACCAGTTCCAACTGTTCAGTGAAGAAAGCCATACATACCCAGAGAGAGGGATATAAAATGTGAACCACAACATAACATTTTCATGCTCTCTATTGATGTTTGCTTGCACTGTGTTTCCTTTCACTTTTTTTTTCCTTGTTGATACTTTTCTTGCACAACAATAAGTGTGGAAATATGTATACATATATTTGATTTATCAAGTATTTTAGCATAATTAACATGTAGTGGATTTCCTGCCATCTAGGGGAGTGGTGGGGACTAGGGTGGAAAAAATTGTAACAGAAAGCTTTGTAAGGTTCAATGTTGAAGAATTACCCATACATATATTTTGCAAATAAAAAGTTTTAATAAAAAATAATTTTAAAAAAAACAATGCATTGATTATATCTGAAAATGATATAACCGTATCATTTTGGTCATTTCTTGTTCTGTATTTCAAGTCCATTCAAGTCTCTTTCAAGGTTGGAATGTATCATCAATCTTCTAAAATCATTACATTGATCATATTTTAGAGCTCTTTCAAGAGATGTCTGTCTTCATATTATTAGTGATATTATTGCAAAAACTTCTCCTGATCCTACTAATTTCTCTCTTATGAGCTCTCTGTTGAATGTTTCTCTAAAGCCATCATATTGTCATTTCTAATGGTGCATCAATATTCTATTACATTCACATACCACAATGCATTCTCAGCCATTATCTAATTGAGCCCTGTTTTATTTCTAAACCTTCAATTACTATGAAATGTATATTCTTGTACATATGGATCCTTTCCTTCAATCTTAGATTTCCTTGGCATAGAACAGAGTTTGAAGTAGAGTTTCAAATTGCCTTCCAGAATGGTTTTTATCAATTCACAACTTCAACAAAAATGCATTAATGAGCTTTTTTTCCCACAACCTGTAAGAGAGGCTTTCTTATATTAGCTCATTTTTCCTCTCACCAATAGAGATAACTGGCAAATCTCCTCCCTTGTCATTTCTTCTGAATTTCTACTGACTGTGCAACTGTGGGAAGCTACTATCATGCTATTCCTTCAACCCAAGAAACAGACTGGGAATGGAGGGCTACTAGCAGCTACATAGAAAACACTCTTCTATATGAAGCAGACAATCAAGATAGAGCCAATCAAGACAAGTCAGATAATCAAGGCCATGTTTTCCCCTTAATCCTGGAGTAGAAGCTTTCATTAGTCATGAGATAACATTCCCCCTTCATAATGGCCAGAGTGGGTAGGGTGGATGATCCTACCATTAAAGCAATGCTGACTTTTGACTGAAAAAAATGATTCTGAGCATTCAAAACTGTTACTTAATTAAATCTTTTAATTTCTGTCCTTAATTTTTTTCATTTGCCAAACCAAGTAACTTCTTCTCAGTCTAACTTCACAGAGGTATGTGTTAGGATCATATGGGATAACAACCATGAAACTCTACTGTTCTATTTAAATATGTTATTAACTGCTTACATCAATTATCTTTCACCTTCTAATACTCAATATACTGTAACAATATGCTTTTCTCCTTCAGGAAAGAGATTAATTATAATACTAGTGTGTTTCCTTATTAAATTTTCTTTTTTTGCTTTTATGTGTGATCCACACACAAAAGCTATTTGGCGATGTAGCTTTCCCAGAGGTGCCAACAACTACACCTTTCTCAATTGCAGGCACAAACTGTGCTCTCACATTTCGAATGCAAACCTGATTCTTAAAAGTCAGCTACATTCAAGTGTAATATCAAGCTCACTTTAATCACAGATATGCAAAACTTAATACCCTCTATCCTCCCCTCTTTTCTTTTCTACTGCATGAGTCATCCACTATTTTACCAAATCTATGTGGGTATTTACTAGTAATTTGGAAGACTGCTGTTCAGAATCTGTTACAGTAATGAATTCAAGTACTATAATCTTTGTACCTAAATCTTGTCATGTTTCACAGAATTGTTTCATTGAATATATTTATTGAAGTGTAATTTCACCCATTTTAGACTAATCTGTTTAAATGTTGTTGGCCCCCCCCCCCCCAGTTTTAATATGTTAGAGGAGCACAGCACTGACTTGGAAGGCCACTAAGGTTCCATCCAGCCTGACGCCTCGCCTTTCTACGTAGAACAAGAGAACATCATTAAGCTTTTCTGAACCTCATAAGACTAACTTTCCTGCCTACTTCTACAGAACTGTTTAATGACAAAGATATAGATCAAATATATAAAAGGACTTTGCAAATTATAAAGCACTATAAGGTGTGATAAAGGAACATGACTATTTCTGTGTAAGAAATGATATGATAAATTTAGAGAATCATGGATATTTAAATGAACTGATGCAAAATGAAGCAGCATTTTACTTTGTCAGGATATGACTTTCTTCCCAACTCCCAAAGCTCCACATCTCCTCATACTTAGCATTAATTTAAAACCTTTAAGAAACTTCATCATATATGTAACACTAGAAAGAACTATGTTTAAATTGAACCATATGTTTCTTTTTTGTTATAACGCATGGCTCTCTGGGAGGATTGGTGAGATAGATACATTACTAAGTGTAGGTAATATAAAAATAAGAGATATCAACCAATTTATTTAAAATAAATATGTTACATAAATGATCTTCCTAAGACATTTTTTTAATAGGCCTTAAATAAATATGGTTTTAGGCCTATTTTTCTGTGATTTTGTTTTTTCAATCTATCATTGATCTCAACAGTTACTTGCAAATGTTGCAATAATAACAGAAGAATTATTCCTTTAGGAAATGTGAAAACTCAAACTTAATTCTTGATTTTTGTCTACATTGACAGTCATCTGTATTTAAACCACCTAAGGAATACTGTTGAATAGGTAAGACAAAATATCCTATTATGCACAGACTAATACTGTGCAATTACTCTTAGGTAGAGAAGGGAAACATCTTAATGTAGTACAGTTGTCTAAACAATGAGAGATGTTACAGGCTGTAGCTACTTAATACACAATAATTCTTTTGATGCCCACATGGACTTAGCTGAACAGTGAATAGTAAAACTATCTCTATGAAGTAAACATTTTCTAGATCTTACAAAAGGAGCAGAAAAAAAATTTATTTTCAGTACATGAGGAAAATCTAGCAAAAGGATTTGTTGAATTTTACTTACAATGGGATAGCACCATGTTTACAAGGAACCTACATAAAAGCATGCCAAATTTTTCCTTCAATTTCACCAACCTCTAGTATTCACCAAGGTTTCATTCCTATTATTTTCATTAATGCATGGCTCAAATCCCTTTCTCTAAAGAGGAAGGGAAATATAAATTTAAAAAATTTTTTAAAAAAATCTATACATCATGATAATTAACATATTCAAAGTATCTAGAAAAACTCTCAGGTCTGAGATGTGTAAGCAACTACTAACCAATTCCATCATGAAGTTAAGGGATTTTTTTTTTAAGTGGAGAATGAGAACTAATCTTAAAAAGTAGAACAAAGAAAAATGTAATTTTAGCAAATATTTCTAACAATATTATTTTTTTTAAGTTAAAGTTCAAACAGCCTGCTTTAGTGGATAAAGTACCAACCATAAGCCCAGGAAGCCTTGACTGGACTCCTGTCACTAGCATATTATTAGCTATGACATATTGAGTCAATTCCTTAACATCTCCAAGTCCTAGACCAACAAAGACTAAGCTGTTGATTTGCATTGACATACCTCTGAATGCACAGGTCATTCAAGTACTATAATCTTTGTACCTAAATCTTGTCATGTCACAGAATTCAGTTTCATTTAATAAATTTATTGAAGTGTAATTTCACCCATTTTCCCCCTATCCCCTCAAAAATGCATAATGGTCATACAAATATCATACTAAACTTTTGATAGCTAAGCAAAAATGCAAATATTTTATTTAAAGCTTCTGAAAATGCTATGAATCTTTTTTAATAGTACTTTATTTTTCCAAATATATGCATAGATGGTTTTTAACATTTATCTTTGCAAAACCTTGTGTTGTGTTCCAATTTTTTTCTCCTCTCACCCCCAACCTTCTCAAGAGAGCAAGCAATCTGATATAGATTAAACATGTACAATCCTTCTAAACATTTTCATATGTCATGCTAATGCCATAATATTCTAATTAACAACTTTAACTTGGTTTCCAAGTACTCCCATTGACATAACACTGACTGTAAGACCTCTAAGTAAGTCACTTATCTCTTAGGGTCCCAGATACTAAACCTATTAAAAGTTTCAAAACAAAGACTAGATGCATTGGTAAAAGGAGTCCCCTCCATCTGTAAAATCAGAGCTTGTGACCAAACAAAATTCTTAAAAATATCTTAGAATTCTTCTTAAGAATGTGAATAAAAACCTCAGGAATATATATATATCTTATAATTTGCTTAGTACAGAATCTATTTCAATATGGAGATCAGAAAAAAAGGGTTTCCACTAAATTTTTAAGAGTTAATTATACATTTCAACATTATTAACATGTAGTGGACTTCCTGCCATCTAGGGGAGGGGAGGGGACTGGGGGTAAAATTTGTATTGGAAAGCTTTGTAAAGATCAAGGTTGGGGAACTACCCATACATATGTTATACAAATAAAAAGCTTAAAATAAAATAAAATAAAATAAAAAAGAGTTAATTATAAAATCAATATAGAAAACTCAAACCATCAGCAATCAATCAGTGACCATTTGTGAGATATCTAAAGGTTTCCAGGCACTGAGTTGGATAAAATTCTCTAAGAACACACATTCTATTCAAAGAGGCAATATATACATCTATAAGAGACAAAACAGATACAAAGTAGTTAGGAAAGAAGGGCAAAAAGCATTTGGAGGATCAATAAAAATCTGTGGAAGATGGTGCTATAATTGTGTCTTAAATAAAGAGAGAGAATCTATGAAGCAGAATTGAGAAGGAAGTGTGATCCAGGCAGGAAGTAGTCAGTCAGCTCAATAGCTGCAGAGAGTGAGCAATAGAGAATGGTGGATCAGTGGAATAGATTAGATACACAGAATACAATAATCAAGGCCTATAAGCAATTTAGTATTTGATAAACCGGCAAACTTCAAGCTTCTGGAATAAGAACTCACTATTTGACAAAAATTGCTGGGGAAACTGGAAAATTATGTCAGAAACTTGGCACAGACTGTACCTCACAGTCCATACCAAAATTAAGTCAAAGTGGACATATGATTTAGGCATAAAGAATACCATAAACAAATTAGGAGAACAAGGAATAATTTACCTATCAGATAGTTAGAGAAGGGAGGAATTTATGACCAGAGAAAAACTAGAAAACATTATGAAATGTAAAATGGATAACTTTGATTACATTAAACTACAAAGATTTTGTACAAACAAAATCAACAGAAACAAGATTTAAAAGGAAACTTCAAAGTTGGGAAAAAATCTTTACAGTCAGTATTTCCTAAAAAGATTAAATTTCTAAAATACATAAAGAATTGTGTCAAATTTATAAGAATACAAGTCATTCCCCAACTGACAGTTAAAAAATGACCAATTTTCAGATGATGAAATTAAAGCCATCTATAGTCTCATGAAAAAATGCTCTCAATCAGTACTGATTAGAGAAATGCAAATTAAAACAATCCTGAGATACCATCTCCTCACACCTCTCAGATTGGCTAAGATGACAGGAAAAGATAATAAATGTTGGAGGGAATGGAGGAAAACTGTAACATCAATGCATTGTTGGTGCAGTGTTGGTGGAGTTGTGAAATGATCCAACCATTCTGGAGAGCAATCTGAAACTATGCTCAAAAGGCTATAAAACTGTACATACCCTTTGACTCAGCAATGCCATTACAGGAAATCATAAAAGAGGGAAAAGAACTCACATGTGCAAAAACTTGTAGCAGCTCTTTTTTGTGGTAACAAAGAATTGGAAAAGAAATGGATGCCCATCAATTGGGGAATGGCTGAACAAGCTGTGGTACATGAAGATAATAGAATATTCCTGTTCTATAAAAAATGAAAACTATATATACATGGTAAATTATACAGGCACACACAGACACACAAACACACACATACACACACACACACACACATGCAAGATACATCCAGAATAAACTGGAGATAATCTCAGAACTACATGTAAGGAACATCTGTGAGGATGAACTGAAGAAGTAAGAGACATGAGGTAGGTAGAATAAAATTAGGAAACCACTTGAATAGCTGTGTAGGAAAAAAAAAGTTGCAGAGGTAGATATTTAGCAATTGAAAGGATGTATTTTGGAGTAAGAAAAGGTAAGAATTCAAAAAGAACATGGGAAACTGGAAAAAGTGGTAGTACTTTTGAAAAAATGTAAACTCTGAAAGACAGCTAGATTTGAAAGGAAAGATAATGAGTAGTCTTAATCTTATGCCTATATAAGGATTCCACTTCCATGTTCAAGTTCCTTTATCTGATTATTAATTTTTATCATTCCATTTCTCCCTTTGCCTTACTACTCTTAAACCTATTCTTCAACCTCACCACTAATCCATTCACTTCTGAATATTTTTCATAGGTTATCAGACCTACTCTCTTCTCTTCCCTTCTTAATCTTAATCAATCAATAACAATTTCCTCTATTTTTAAAACCTTTGCTCCCTTGTTCTATCACCACTCACATCTTGCCAAACTTCAATTCATGACTGTTTCTATCACTGACCTACTTTGATTCTACATTTATCTTGCTGAAGTTAGTCATGAAAGTGTCTCTGAACCCAAAATTAGAGTCACTCTGTCAACTGAAAAGCTTTAACTCATGCTTAAAAAAAAAAAACCAAAACAAAAAAAAACCAAAACAAAAAAAAACCAAAAAAAAAAAAAACCCAGAGCCCATTCCCTGAAAGCATCCACTTTGTGTCATATTCCTCTGACATCATTCCCCATTATCTCCTTCTTTATTCCAGTCTCTAAGGAAGAGGAAGATCTTCCTAGGCAAAGGCAAACTCTTTCATATGTATTCTTAATTTCATCCTCTTCCAATCTTCAACAGATTGTTTCCATTTTCATTCTTCTCTATCTAATCTCCTAACTCTACTGATTTCTTTCTTGATGCCTATAAATAAATATACCAGTCTCTCCATGCTTTAAAAAAAAAAATTCATTAGATTAAACTGCATGCCTCAGAAGTTGTTATCCTATTATCTCTCTTCCCCTTCTCAACTAAACACCTTGAAAAAAGTCACCTGTGAATTGAAAATGGAGGGGATGCCCATCAAGTGAGGAATAGCTGAACAAGTTGTAGAATACTATAGAGCTCTCAGAAAAACCCGAGTCTACATGAATTTATGCAAAGTAGAAAGCAGAACCAAGAAAACAATATACATTCTGTAGTAATACTACATAATGATCAGCTATAAATAACTTAACTATTCTCAACAATACAATGAGCCAAGATAATTCCAGAGGACTTATGATGAAAAATACTATTCACCTTCAGAAAAAGAACTAATAGAGTTTGGATGTACATCGAAGCATAGTTTGTTTTTTTAAACTTTATTTTTACTTTTTGGTCTGTATTTTCTTTCACAACTTAAGTAATAAGGAAACATTCTGCCCAACTGCACACATATAACCTATGAGTGGAGGGAAAAATGTAGAACTCAAAATAAAATTGTTTTAAATTTGTTTAAATTTGCTTTTAATTTGTTTAAATTTTTTTAATTGCTTTTAATATGTATTAATTATATAAATATATAATACATTTATATATTATATATAGCATATTAATGTGATAAATATTAATATATAAAATAATAAAATACTGAATAAATTTTAAGCCACTCACAACTAGTGCCTCTGTTACCCCTCTTCTCACTCTCTTCTCAACCTTTTGCAATCTAGCTCCTAACTTCATCAATCATCTAAATCTTCTTTCTCTAAAGGAAACAATGGTTCTTAAGTGTCATATCCAATATGGCTCATTATTTTTTTTTAATCTTTATAGTATTTGATACTATTGACCACCTTCTGCATATTTTCTCCTCTAGGTTTTTGTGACACTGCCCACTGTCTATTACTTCTTGTTTCTTTTACTAGTACTTCTATATCCAGGAACTAGACCTTTATGTCACACTCTTAAGGTTCTGTTTTGGACTCTATTTTCATTTTTCTCTCATTGATCTCATCACCTCCCACAAGCTCAGTTAAGATTTCTATTCAGATGACTCTCCACATGTATATATTCAGCCCTGCTTTTTCATATTTCAGATACAATCCATTTTAAACTGGATATCCCAAAGATATCTCAACTCAAACAGAAAACTCAGTATTTTGTCTGTTCTTTTCCCCAATAAATTCTCTCCTTTTTCCGAAGTTCCTTAATATTGTTAAAGACATTACCATCCTCTCTGATATTAATTCCTTGAAGGCAAGAATTTTTTTGCTTTTTTCTCTGCATTGTTAGTTCTCAATACACTGCCAAGTACATAGGAAGTAGTTAATAAATACCTGTTGGTTAACAGATAAAACCAGTAAGAGGTAGAGGTACTTGCTGAACTAAAAATATAAGTAAAATACAGACAAGTTTAAAAAAAAAAAACTTATTTAAAAAAATTAAATCCACGGGAACCAAGGTACTGAGAATGTAGAAAGAATAAGAAGTG
This sequence comes from Myrmecobius fasciatus, assembly GCA_023553655.1. Classification (NCBI taxonomy): domain Eukaryota; kingdom Metazoa; phylum Chordata; class Mammalia; order Dasyuromorphia; family Myrmecobiidae; genus Myrmecobius; species Myrmecobius fasciatus. Next base: position 566,859 of record JAJPUD010000702.1, on the reverse strand, counting down.
TAGGCCAAAACCTTGGAAAATACCCACAGTTCCAGGGTATAATATGGATGATGATTCAACAAAGGAGATAGAAAAAAAAGAAGTCAGACAATCTAAGAGCATTTAAGTGCCACAGGCATAATGTATGCCAAATACAACAAAACCTGTGCCTCTGATGAGCTAATTTTAAACTTTATTTTTACTTTTTGGTCTGTATTTTCTTTTGAAACATAAGTAATATGGAAACATCCTGCCCAACTGCACACATATAACCTATTTACATATTTATATATATAACCTATGATTTATATCATTTTGAAATCTGCTAATTTTTTTTTCTTTTTGGCTGAGGCAATTGGGGTTAAGTGACTTGCCCAGGGTCACACAGCTAGGAAGTATCTGAGACCAGATTTGAACTCAGGTCCTCCTGATTTCAGGGGTGGTGCTCTATCCACTGTACCACCTAGTCGCCCCTGAAATCTGCTAATAATTTTTGAGCCTATGATAGATAGCAGATAAAAGACTAAGAAAGTTCCTTCAGCTACTGTGGATAAAGCTTCATGCACTTGGGGTGCTACTGAAAGAAAAACAAGTACACAAAATTCAGTGAAAAGAAGAATTATCTGGGAACTCAAAAAAGATGCTTTAAGATGAAAATGAAATGAAAAAAAAAAAAACCCAGAAAAACTCAAAATGATTAATCACCCAGTCACTGTAATTTGTGTTTAAAATATGTCTCACTAAAAGCATTTCTTCAACTTAGATCAAGCTCAAAAACAATTATGCTCTTCAATTTTGGCTTCTCTAGTTCTATCATTAGAAAAATTTGTGATAAGACTCAGGTAATGAGTTTATTTTATGAGGGTGATTCAATTGGTACAATTTTATAATTGATAAAGATAAAGCTATAGTTCATTCTCTTCTCCCGCTTTCCCTTTCCCTCTCCCTGTTCCCCCTCCTCCCTCTCTCTCTCTCTCTCTCTCTCTCTCTCTCTCTCTCTCTCTCTCTCTCTCTCTCTCTCTCAAAGGCACAAAAAAAAAAAAATAGAAACCTGGGTTCTCAGAATGGCTGCATTGAAAGAAAGGCAGTGAAGCATAAATTTATATGGAAATATATGCTCTTTATTATCTGGTGAAAGATTTTTTCACTTAGCTCAAAGACTTTTCCAACTGAGTTATGCTAGAAAACAATCAAACAAATAAATAAAATTAACCCGTTGCTCACTGGGCAAATTACAAGAGCCAGATAATGAATTCTTTTTCTTTCTCCATTTTTTTACTTTGAGGAAAAATAATAATAAATGTACTATGTGACCAATAAGGGAATCTGCATGTTAAGAGACTAGCCAACTTCTCTTACTGAGGCAAATGAGTCAAGATTTGTTAAACTTAATCTTTTACTGTCTGTTTTAAGCAGAAAGAAAAGCAGTTTTTCTAAGGAGTCTAATAAATATTTCTAATAGTTGCCTGGCAATAGCACCTGGATAAAGACCATCACTAATAACAGACAGCTTTGGGTCACAAATATTTACATCCCATAAATCACTAGAGATTTTTGCCCATTACTAAACTGCAGAGTAGTCTCAAGAGTTGGAAGAGATCTAAAGCTACTGAATCCAAACTATAGTTTCTCTTTGGGTGTCTATCTAGTTGCTACTTGAAGACTGTTGTTAGTAAAGGGAAGAATCAATCATGTCTTAAGGCAACCCATTTTCAAGTCTGATAGCTCCAAATTGTTAGGAAGTATATTTCTCTATATTCAACTTAAAACTGACTCACTTCTCACTGTCTCAGAACTATGACTTTTACACGTAAGCTAAAACAGCAGAGAATTCAAAAGAAGGTGCAACTGACCAAAGAATGGTGATGGGAAGCAGGTACACAGAAATTAAGACAGACATCTCTTAATAAAACCCCAAAATATATGTATATTTGATTATCAAGTTGAACTACTGATTCGTATTGAGTTTGAGATTCCTCTAAATATTCTCATCTTTTACAGATGATTTGTAGAAAGAACACTAAAAGGCAGTTAGACAAACTGGGGTCAAACTCAATTCCATCACTTAGTAATTATAACTTTAGCCAAGTCATCTAACCTCTAATATTCAGTTTCCTTGATTGTAAAATGAGGGGATTGGAGAAGATTATCTCTAAAATCTAAAACATATGATGCTATAGATCCTAAGCCTTATTTTGAATTTGTTAAATTAATATTTTCAAGTATTGAATATAACAATTTTTACTTTCAAACTGCATCTTATTAGATTTGATCCACTTTGCTAATTTGTGAAGATTTCCTTGGATCCTGACTGTGTCATACATGTATTAGTTATTCAACCAAAATGTACAATTTTTATAAGCATACAGTGAAACCTTGCATTTAATTTGATAAAAATGTTCAACCACATAGGATTCAAGCACAGATACCCAGTATACATTAGAGCTCTTCCAATAAGTTCACATTCAGTCCTTAATTGATTGCTCTTTGGGGTAATAATTCTTCTAGTTCCAAGTCCACTTAACTTTACATCTATTCCAAACACTTCCATTTTATCCACAAATTTTGTTCTTTTCTTTTTTAATAAAACCTAGATAAATTATATCTACACATTACTGTGTCAAAACCCTGTCAAAAATGGAAATGATCAAAAAAGTTTGTCTAAAATGATAAATATGCAATTCTCATGGTTGTCTACTGCACTTTCTTTTCTAGAGTTTAAGTAACCACCTCTTTGATGAAAAGTTCTAGAATTTTGCCAGTCAAGTTCATCATGCTAAACTTGAAGATTCTACTCTCTTTTTTAGAAATGTGAGACAATTACCCTTCCTTCACTCCTCTGATATCTCATGTTCTCCATAAGCTTCCATACATTACTGACAATCATTCAGCAATCAGATCTCCAATTAATTCAGTATACTGGAATGTAGTTTATCTGGTCCTGAAAATGAACTCATCAACTCGTCAAGAACATCTATGTACTCTCTTATTATCTCCCCTACTTGTCTTTGGTTTCAATTCCCTAAGGAAGCATTTTTGTTGTCTTTTCTACTCCAAAGATAATTTTCCCTGGCAAAGGAAAATAAACATTAAATAATTCTTCCTTCTCTCCTCTATTATCATTGATGTATATATCCCCAATTTTTCTAAAATTTTTTTGATTCTCACTCAAAAAATCTATTTAAAAAAACCCCAACCAATCACCTCTTTGTTGTCCATACATGTTCTTATCTTCTTATATGATCTTCTTATGTGATCCTATCATATTTCTGAATGCATCCTGCGCGACATGCCATTTTAATTTCAATACTCTTTAATTTCAATCTGGAAAGCCAGATGAGTTCCCTATGCAACCACATGAACCTCATTAAGCAGGCTTACCATTCTTTTCCTCAAAAGAATCCTTTCAGAATTTCATTCTTCAAAATTTCCTATCCCTCCTCAGCTGACATCAACTATAGAATTTTTTAACAGATGATAGTCTATCAATCATTTCTTTTGAAACTAATGCTTTCAAAATATGGAATGTATAACAGATTATGCATGGATTTCCTCTGCCACAAAATCTAAGATGAGGTGATCACTTCCTTACCAAAGTTGCCATCACTTGTTTCAGCAATGACTCCATTCTAGTTGCTCAGAATCAAGTCCAAAATACAATATTTCCTTGTTTCATCCTCTGCTTTTTTTTTTTTTTTTTTTTGCTTTTTGCTGAGGCAATTGGGATTAAGTGACTTGCCCAAGGTCACACAGCTAGGGAATGTTAAGTGTCTGAGACCAGATTTGAACTCAGGTCCTCCTGACTTCAGGGCTGGTGCTCCAACACCCTCTGCTTTTTGAAGCATAAAAATCAAGACAAGGGGCAGCTAGGTTGCACAGTGGTTAGAGCACCAGCCCTGAAGTCAGGAGGACTTGAGTTCAAATTTGGCCTCAGACACTTCCTAGCTGTGTGACCCTGAGCAAGTCACTTAACCCCAATTGCCTCAGCAAAAAGCAAAAAATAAAAAATAAATCAAGACAAGAAAAAACTTATTAGCTAGTTTACTTTTGGCAAAGAAAGAGCCTTTTCAGATATGTCAACAACTAAAATTTCTCATCATTACTACAACATGTCTTTGTTCCAGGCTTGTGACCTATTTCCCCAAATACTTCATTATAGCATATCTGATATACTGTTCCAGCCTCTGGCAGAAGACTTCCAAAGAAGAGGAAACCATACCTCCTAAAGTACCCATTCTTTCAAATAATTCCAGCTATTGCTAAGTTTAAATTTCCCTCTTTGCAACTCCCACCCAATACTCCTCTAAGAATCACAGATTTACAGCTAGAAGGAAAATTTGTTAAAACCCCATCATTCTATATATGAGAAAACAGAGGCCAACAGATGTTAAATGTCACACAATTTATAAATATCTGAGGAATTTGAACCCAGGCTGCATTCCTGACTCCAATATAACAATGTGACACTACTTATTTTCTGCAAGTGTATAATTTATTTCCACATAAACTTCCAGCCCAAGTTTGATTGGTCCTGTGATGCTATTATATTCTGAATAACTCCCCATAATAACTCTATATTATATATAACTCTATATTCTGAAAGGGAATCACTAACCATTACTATTCATCTCTTCTTCCTCTAAGCCAAACTAGATGAACTCCCTCCTCAAAATAAGATTCTTCATCATCTTTCTGGAGCACTAGCAACTGCAATGTCCTGAAAAAAATGCAACTTCCCCATTACAGAAAATCTCATGCATATTATTTAAACACAGGTATTCACCTCTATGTTACAGTGTTCCAACCTCCAACATTGTAACATAGGGCAGGAATTCCTTCCATCTTGATTCTTGGAACCTTGAGTAAAACTATATATTGATTCCTTGCTGAATTTACAGAGCAGGTTATATAAAGATTCCTGTGATTTTGGAGCAGCTAGGTGGTACAGTGGATAGAGCACAAGCCCTGAAGTCAGGAGGACTTGACTTCAAATCTGGTCTCAGACACTTAACATTCCCTAGCTATGTGACCCTGGGCAAGTCACTTAAACTCAATTGCCTCAGCAAAAAAGCAAAAAAAAAAAAAAAGATTCCTGTGATTTTCTGATTAGTCTTTTTGAAGATTCTGGAGAAGAGAATGAGGCTGAGGACTTTGTGCAGCAATTCATGCTCAAAACATCACCCTTGTGATGTCACTGGTCCTCTTCAAGAATGAAGGATCAACAACAAGAAACCTAAAGTTCCAAAGTCCTCTACAATTGCCTTGGCCTTAAAGTACGTGATCTTATTCCTGATTCTATGCCTGTTCTACAGAGCTGGAGCCATGGGGCTTGTTGAAACCTTCCCAGTTTAAGGAAGAAGGTTAAGTGTTGGGTCTGAGATGTCCTAGAAGAGAGACCTCATGGTGAGTCAGCCAATAAGCATTTATTGAGCACCTGCAATGTGCCAGGCACTGTGCTAAAAACTTGAAGACACCAAGAAAGGCAAAAGATAATTCCTGTCCTCAAGCAGCTCACAATCTGATGGGGTAAATAATATGGAAACAACAATGGACAAACAAGCTACATATACAGAATAAAGAGGGAGAAAGTCAAGGACAAAATAATTGGGATGTGGGTAATGAAGCAGAATGGTGTCTGGATCAGAAACAGGATCAAAACTAAATTCGACAACAGTTGAAAAGTCAAGAAGTGACATTACTGTCCATATAGGGAAGGCTTTCAGTGAGTAAGTCATAAAGCATTTATGAAATTCTCATTATATGCCAGGTACTGGACTAAAGCACTGGGAATGAGGGGGAGAGGGGAAGTGGGAGAAGGAATCTCTGCTGTCAAGGAATTCATAATCTAATGGAAGAGGCAACAGGAAAACAATTCTTGTATTAACAAACCATATGCCAAGTATATTGAGGTAGTCTCAGAGGAAAGGCAACAGATTAAGGAGAACTGGGAAAGGCTTCTTGCAGAAGACGGGACTTTTGCGGAGACTTTAGCTGAGATGAGAAGAGAAGAGTCATGGGGGACACCCAGATGTTTGCCAACATCTCTTCCATCACTGCTATCCAAACTAATAACTATATCTGAGTGGTGATGAACGGGATAGAAGGCTTAATGAAATGTGTACCATATGAGAAGACAGAACTTTTTGAAGTATCTGGTAGCATCAACAATAGAAAGATCACCGATTTTGCAACAAGAAGTGCTTATTGTCCTTTCAGATACCAGGGACAAGCAGGAAGAAGAAGAAAGAAGAAGGAAGGAAGGAAGGAGGAAGGAGGAAGGAGAAAGGAGGAAGAAGAAGAATTTACAGAGGTTTCACAATCTTAAGGGAAAATATATTGAATCACAGACAAATAAAAATTGGCTCAGATTGTCAAGAAGACCTATTTGCCTTTTGGGTACCCCATGCTCTTTTGTGAAGTCATACTGTTTAACCAAAACTTCATTATGTCTTTCTACATTTGATGAATAGCGATTTTCCATTACAGCTCAACATTTCTCATCCCCCTAAGGATTTTTGGTAGCAATAATGGTAAAATGCAAAGTAAGCAATGAGATCTGGGCCACAAGCCAATATCTTCATATTTAATCCAAAGGGGGGAAAAAAAAGATTTTAAAGTTGTACAATTAAGATGTGGGAAATGAAATCATGTAAAGGAAGGATTATTTTGGGGTCTGATGACCTGGATGAAAATCATAGTTATATGACATGACCATGGGCCAGTCTCCTGAACTCATTGGGTCACAGCTTTCTTATCTGCAAAAGGAGAGCGCTACACTAATAATCTCTGATAATCCAGCTCTAACTGTAGAATCCTAAAATTTGTAATATCAAGGATGAATTAAAAATTTAAAACTTGCTTGTTAGCTTCTGTAGCCTAACTGATTCTTCACCATCATTAGACAGGAAGTCTCAAGACTGGAAGTTAAAACCTTTTTAAAGTTCAGAATAAACACTGAAATAATGACATTCAAAGAAAATAGAAGGAAATGTAGTCTTTCAAAAGGGAAGATGAAATTAACCTATTCTGTATTCAAAAACTCTTCCTTATAGTAAAAGGTCAAAATTTAACAATTTTGTATTAAACCACTGAGAGTACTGAATGAGAATGAGAATAATCTTTCTTTGCCAAAGGAATGGCAAAATAAGAAAACAATTTTGTGTTCCTCTGTACAGCAATGAAAAAAAAAGTAACCAAAAAAGCCCACAAACTATCTATAGATGGGAGCTTAATTTTTTTTAATATGGGCAAATAAAAGGGAATGAAATATACCCAAAGAATTCCCATGATCTCACAGACCCTACCCTGAAGTATAATATACATAGAGATACAGAGACACACACAGCTATTGAAAATATCTTAACAAGAGTCTCAAAATTGGGCAGCTAGGTGGCGCAGTGGTTAGAGCACCATCCCTGAAGTCAGGAGGACCTGAGTTCAAATCTGGTCTCAGACACTTCCTAGCTGTGTGAGCTGTGCAAGTCACTTAATCCCAATTGCCTCAGCAAAAAGCAAAAAAAAAAAACAAAAAAAAAAAAAAAACAAGAGTCTCAAAATTGAAAGCACCCTCAGAGGTAAACAAGTTCAATCCAAAAATGGATAGGAATCCTCATCCTCCATTCAACCTAGGATTGAAAACCTCTAGTGATTCAGGCCTCAATAGACAATATCATTTTCAAGAACAGCCTTAAATCCAAAGAAGAAACAGGAAAAGACCCCTACTCTGCAGTTGTAGAACACTGCATATAGCACTATTTTTTATTTTGTTTTGTTTTTTTGAAATGATGACGAAGTTTGTAGAAGTGTTTTTCTCTTCTACCTCTTTTTCTTTCTCTAAAAAAAAATTAAAATAACCTTTTTTTATTAGGAATGGCTCTCTAGAATGGTGGAGGGAGAAACACAAAAGAAAATCTAAGGGGAGTGGGGGAGGAGATCAAAAAATCTTAATTCACATTTCAAAAGGTTCTATATTATATATCTTTGTTACAATAAAAGTTCTCATTTCCTCATGAGATTTTCTTTATCTAACTAAAATAGTGACCACAACAAAAATGCAAAATATAGGATTTTTTCCTTTTTATGAGCATTTGCATAGCTTCTATCACAAAGAAACAGAAATATTTTGCTAGTAATAGTGTATGGTTGTACAGAGGCCTAGCTGTGTGACCTTGGGCAAGTCACTTAACCACGATTGCCTCAGCAAAAAAAAAAAAAAAAAAATAGTGCATGGTTGTAAATTTTTTAATTACACAACCTCTAAAGAATCTGAGTTAAAGGTGACTCTGCGGACAATGGAAGGACAGTGAACAAATACAGACTGTTGAAGCCATTTCTAACAACTTATACACAAGAAGCAACATATGGGATATCACTTAGGAAATGTATAATCAGGAAAAAAGAGTGGGCTGATCCTGTACTGAGAACGAAGAGTAACAGATGAATAGTTCAAATAATGCACTGGTTACCACAAATAGAATAGAGACCTAGAAGAAAAGATCCAGTACACTGAGTCAATTCTCATTTTCTAGAATAACACAGAAAAGAATCACAGAGTAAGATGGCATGCACTACTATCATCCATATCTAATAGCAAAGGGACTACCACCCAGAGTCACAAGATATATTGAATTACATACAAGAAGTATTGAATTATAGAAAATATTACACAAACAAAATTTCTAATATCTACTCCCATAACAGGGAGAAATAAAATCTTAACCCATCTTTTCCACCAAATCTTTCTTCTTTCAAGTTTCTCAAACTCACTTTTTCAGGCAAGACATCAATCATTCTTTTAGTTGCCCAGGTTCATAATTTGGCATTATCTTCTCTTAACCCACATATCCTATTAGTTACAAAATTTCGCTATTTCTACCTCTACAACATTCCTTACACCTGACCCCTCCTCTTTATCCAAAGGTCCACCAACTTATTCAGGACCTATTCCCCTTCAATTAAATCATTGCAACAATCTCCTAATTGGTTTCCCAGGCTCAGGGAAGGAGTTCATCCTACACACAGTTTTAAAACCAGACCCAACACTATTGATCAGAGAAATGCAAATTAAGACAACTCTGAGATACCACTACACACCTGTCAGATTGGCTAAAATGACAGGAAATGATAATGATAACTGTTGGAGGGGATGTGGGAAAACTGGGACACTGATACATTGTTGGTGGAACTGTGAATGGATCCAACCATTCTGGAGAGAAATTTGGAGGTAGGCTCAAAAAGGTATCAAACTGTGCATACCCTTTGACCCAGCAGTGTTTCTACTGGGCCTATATCCAAAAGAGATTTTAAAGGAGGGAAAGGGACCCACATATGCAAAAATGTTGTGGCAGCCCTTTTTGTAGTGGCAAGAAACTGGAAATTAAAAGGATGCCCATCAATTGGAGAATGGCTGAATAAACTATGGTATATGAATGTTATGGAATATTATTGTTCTGTAAGAAACGACCAACAGGACGATTTCAGAAAGGCCTGGAGAGACTTGCATGAACTGATGCTGAGTGAAATCAGCAGAACCAGGAGAACATTATACACAGCAACAAGACTATACGATGATCAATTTTGATGGACATGGCTCTCTTCAACAATGATGTGATTCAAACCAGTTCCTATTGTTCAGTGATGAAGATAGTCATATACATCCAGAGAGAGGCCTGTGGAACTGAGTGTGAAGCACAACACAGCATTTTAACACTTTCTGTGAATATTTCCATGCATTTTGTTTTCCTTCTTAGGTTGTTTTTTCTTCTCTTTCTAGATCTGATGTTTCTTGTGCAGTAAGATAACTGTATAGATATGTATATATGTATTGTATTTGTCATACAATTTATCCTATTTAGCATGTATTAAGATTACCTGTCATCTAGGGGTGGGGGATGGGGAAAAGCTTAGGAAAAAAAAAGTTTTTTGCAAAGGTCAATGTAGAAAAATCATTCATATGTTTTGTAAATAAAAAGCTTTATAAAAAATAAATAAATAAAAATAAAAATAAAACCAGACCCAACCCACATGATTCTTCTTCTTAAAGAACTCCAATTACTTCCTATCGCCTTTAGGATAAAATAAATTTCTGTTTAGCTTTCAAAGCCCTTTACAACAGGATTTGAATTTATCTTTCCAGCCTCATTGCACATATTCCCCCTTTCACACTTTTAATTCCAACTGGTCTCTATGTTCTTTACAAATAACGATCCATTGGTGTCCCACAAGCCTGGAAATGCATCCTATTCTCACTTTTTTCAAAGATGCCTTCTCTATCTTTAGGGAAGCTTATTCTCGGCTGGACCTAACTCAGGCCAGACCTCTGAAAACTTATGTTTGATACTGGAACAAAAAGAGAAACTCATACATCATTTAACCTTTAACTAAAAGATGTGTTTAAATAGGAAGGGAAGAAGCATTTATACAGCACTTCTCACAAAAGGTACTCATGATCTCATTTCATCCTTAAAACTAAATAGGGTGGGTGCTGTTATTATGCCATTTTACAGTTGAGAAAATGAGGCAAAGAGGAGTGTTACTTAAGTGGCTTGCCCAGTGTCACTGTGTCTGATGTAAAAATATCAACTTGGGCCTTCCTAATTCCAGACACTAAACTCCCTAGCTGCTTCTAAGATTTATTACTCAGGCATAGCAGAAATATTCCACAACCCAGAACTGAGGACACCTCAAATTGATTCAACTGAGCAAAGATTTCTTGCCTAAGTCATCCAGTCAAGTCTCAGAGCCCTTAGGTGTCCCTCCTGGCTACTTTGTACTCAGGCAAATAAGTAAAAGTCTAAGAGTCTTAAATTCTTACTTCCTTAAGCCAACCAAGTCTCAAGTCAGCAAGAATTATTATGTTACATCCCCCAAAAAACACCCAATTCCTGCTCTTAAATAGGTCAATTTAAAAGGGAGACAACACATAAACAACTTCATGAAAATAAGCTATAGGCAGAACAGGTGATAATCACAGAGGAAAGGCAGTAGCATTAAGAGGGATCAAGAAAGGCTTCTAATAGAAGATAGTATCTGGGACTTAAAGGAAGCCAGAGAAGCCAAGAGGGAGAGACAAGGAAGCAAAGTTTCAGGCATGAACAACAAACAGAAAAAACTAAACTTGGAAAATGAAGTTATCATGCTGAGAAACAGCAAGGAGATAAGTGGCACTGTATCACAAAGGACATTACAGAATAATAAGAATGAGAAGGTAAGAGGTGGCCAAGTTATGAGTGGCTTTTAAAAATCAGAGAATCTTTATAACTTTATATTGGGAGTTAATTGAATGAGAAAGTTTGACATGGTCATAATGTGGCACAGCTTCTAGGGGAGATGTAGCAATAAGCCTAAGGCCACCTGGTCTCAGGAAGAAATGGTAAATTCTTTCCCATAGGTTATTGTGCCCCAATTTATATAAAGAATGCTATGGCTACACATATTGCTAGCTGTGAGATAACAACCTGTTGGTCAATGACAAGAGTTTCTGAGACTAATGAGCAACAATAATGAGGTGTTTAAAATTAATGCAGGGGAGGAACAAAATTGAGTGTCCGCCACTTGACCTAGTTACTTTTCTGACCTAAAAACATATCTCCAAAAGGTTATCCCTTTCAACTCTGCCCAGAAAATTATGGGTATTGTACCTGTGCAAAAAGTCAGGACTAGCCCACTCCTCAGCTCCTTTTCTAAGCCATAAAATTAGCATATCAGTGACATGAAGCACCTGTTTTCTATTTTTCCTATACATCTATCTTCTTACCCCTGTTTCTTTGCTAACTTCTTTTAGAATTTAGTCCGCTTTAATTGGCATTAAAATTATACTAAACTTTACCCCTTAACTTGGAGATGAGTCCGAGCCTGGAAAGTCTTTTGAGACACCTTGAAACACCAGTCTAGAACCCCAACCTTTTTGGGGTCCCCCTTTAACACCATCATTCAGACCTATAATTAAAAATCAAATTGACAAACTGAGTAGGATAATGGACTAGAGAGAGGGATGATTTAAAGCAAGAGGACCATCCAGTAGGCTACTCCAATAGAAAAGGCAGGAAGTGATAAGGGAAGTGAGAGGGCAAATACAAAATTGCTAAGAAGATAGAATCAACAGGACTTGGCAACAAACCAGATGTGGGGGATGAGAGAGAATAAGGAGCCACGAAGGAAACCTAGGTTGCAAACCCAGGGGGTTGCAAGGACAGTAATATTCTCAAAAGAAATAGTAAGGTTAGGAAGAACAGGGCTTTGAGGGAAAAGAGAATGAGTTCAGTTTTGGATATACTGAGTTTAAATGTCCAGAGGACATACATTTTTGAACTGTCCAATAGGTTGTTGGAAATGAAAAACTAGAGGTCAGAAAACTGGACTTGCCACTTTTGCCTTTAATGCAATTTCTCTTTTTGATGTCCATGACTCTGCAAATGGTACCACTATCTAGTGGGTCATGATGCATTCCCTAAGGTCATTTCTTACTCTTTCTTCTCAATTGTCTCACATATCCAAACATGCTCATTTCCTGCTCCACCCCTAGTCAAACTTCTATGAAACAGGTAGTAAAAGTATTACAACAGCCAATTTACAGATGAGGAAATTGAAGCTCCAATGGGATTAAAACCTCTGCATTAAGTGACCAGTCCATCTTCCTGAAGCTAGTGAGGGGCAGGGCTTTCACTTATATCTCTAGTTCTCTCAAAAGACTATCACCTGTCAGGATCCCCTCAATTGTTAGTGCTATTTTGCATTTAATCATTTGTGTATGTATTCTTCCCCTCCCTTTGCTCCAGTAAATGTAAGCTCCTGGAGGGCGGAAACTATCTTCATTACTCCATCACTAAGCACAGTACTTGGTATATAAGAAATAATTAATAAATATTCATTGGTTTAAAAAAAAAAAAAAGGAGAAAGGTTAAGACTGAACAGAAAGATGTGAGAATCATTAGCAGAGAGATGATCATTGACTCCTGAGGAGCTTAAGGAGATTACCAAGTGAAACGGAATAGAGGGAAAAGAAAAAAGTCCAGGACAGAGCCCTGGGGCACACACAAGATTAGCAGGTATGACATGGATGAAGATTCAGCAAAGGAGATTGAGGACTAGAAGACGAGAAGAGAGTTCTAAAAATCTAGAGAAGAGAGTAACAAGCAATAGAGGGTGATCAATAGCATCAGAGACTGCAGAGAGGTATAGAAGGAGGAGACAGCCATTGGAGAAAAGGTTATTACAACTTTAAAATAAGAAATCACTGGTGACTGGAGAAACTATTTTCAGTTGAATGATGAGGGCTGGAACCAAACTAAAAAGAGTTAAGGAGAAGGAAATGAAGAGATTTCTTCTAAGTATGTATCCACATAAGACTGAGGATATATTGGCACTGGCTATTAACAATGTAATAATGGATTTTGTGAAAACAGGACAGATTTGGTTGTAGGATGGACCAAGGGAAGTGGCCAATGGATAGGAAAAGATTGAAAAAAATAAGAGTGGAATCATTTATATATATAAAGGTTTGCCACAATAAGGAGAAGGGTCAGTTCATTGTGTGAGTGAGCTGAAGAAGATAACAATAGAAGGCATCTACATGACATGAGATGAGAAAAAGTAAAGAGGGAGCTTTCAGACAATGTCTCACTTTTTTCTATGAAATATGAGGTAAGATTCTCAGATGAGAGGATAAGGGGAACAGGAGCCATGGGAAATTGGAAGAAGAATGAAAAAGTTTGGAAAAGCTTGCTAGAGTGAATTGGATAATGAATTAATTAGTAAAATGTAAAAGGACTATCTTGCCATAGTAAGGGCTCAATAAGATTATGTAACATAAATATGTGTTGAACTAATGAACTAAGTTAGCATACATTTTCATAATTCTCTCCAGCTTCATTCATTAGCATGTAAACAGGAAGAATGGCAGTGAATGGTGGGGGTAATTCAAAGTAGAAACTTGGCAAGACAACCTTGATGATAGTAATAGAGGCAAAGGAACTAAGAGAAGATTTCATCAAAATCAAAATGGATCAAGAATGTTTCACTCACTACCTTTTTTTTATTTTATTTTTAATAGTATTTTATTTTTTCAAATACATGCAAATGAGTTTTCAATATTCATCTTGTGTTCCAAGTTTTTCTCCCTCTCCTCCCCCTTCCTCCCTCCCCAATACAGCAAGCAACATAGGTTAAACAAGTACAGTTCTTTTAAACATATTTCCATATTCATCATGCTGCACAAGAAAAATCAGATAAAATGGGGGAAAAAATGAGAGGAAAAAAAAAACAAGTAAACAAATAACAACAACAAATACATGAAAAAAATATGCTTTGATCAACATTCATTCTCCATAGTTCTCTCTCTAGATGCAAATGGCTTTTTCCATCCCAAGTCTATTGGAATCGTCTTGAATCACCTCATTGTTGAAAAGAGCCAAGTCCATCACAGTTGATCATGACATAATCTTGTTATTACTGTCTACAATGATCTCTTGGTTCTGCTCACTGCAGTTAGCATTCAGTTCATGTAAATCTTCCCAGGCTTTTCTGAAATCAGCTTGCTTATCACTGCTTACAGAACAATAATATTATATTGCATTCACATGCTACAACTTATTCAGCCATTTCCCAACGGGTGGATATCCACTCAATTTCCAGTTTCTTGTCACTACAAAAAGAGCTAAGAGCTGTTGCAAATATTTTTGCACATATGGGTCCTTTTTCCTCTTTCATGATCTCTTTGGGATACAAACTGAATAGAGGTACTGCTGAATCTTAAGATATGCAGAATTTGGTAAACCTTTGGGCATAGCCCCAAATTGCTCTCCAGAATGGTTGGATCATTTCACAACTCCACCAACAATGTATTAGTGTCCCAGTTTTCCCACATCCCTTCCAACATTTATCATTATCTTTTCCTGTCATCTTAGTCAATCTGAAAGATATGAAGTGGTACCTCAGAGTTGTCTTAATTTGCATTTCTCTTATTAATTCACTTACTAACTTTTAAGGAAAAACTAACCACCTGAATGGTGGGGAGGAGAGGGAAAAGGGGGTTGGAATATCAGTATATTGTTTCTACAATAACCCACCCCTTGATGCTAAAGTCCTTAAGATATTCCAGAGCAGTAGTATCAAAGTCAAGTAGAAACTTTGGTTACATATTGATTTAGTATTTTTACATATTTTTGTATATATTTGTATTTTTACATATTTTTGTAAGACATTTCTCAAAACTATACCTTAATCCCATTTAGGCTATAAAGAAGAGTTTGACAATTGTGTTCATAAAGATGATTTATCATATTAAAATGCCTTTAGGATTGTAAATGATCAACCTTGACCTCTGATATTCAAGAGGTCTGATAAAGGCAGCATTAAAAGAGGAAGAGAAAAAACAAAATAGAAGCATAATAAATCAAACAATATAATAGTTATCTGAAGGAGTAACAATCTGGGAGGATCACAGTCTAAGGATGGTGGGTGATGAAAAATCAAGATAGTTTATAGAAAGTCTATCACAATAAAAATGTTAATCAGAAGTAGAAGAAGGACTTGGAATATGAGGGCTTATAGCCAAGATGATACTTGCTGTCTTGTCATTGAATCTCATCACAGATCAGTGAAAACTGCCTTATACAATGGTACAACTCATTTAGGATTCCCTGGCCCACCAGAAAAGACTTCTCCTTCCTTAGGAACACCACAGTGGTATAGGAGTGCAACATAGTACAATATATTTGTTCCATGACAGGCCTCTGAATAACTATCCCCCTTCTAACAGGGATGCTAGACACTGTCACCTCCCTCTTACTTCAAAAAGCAAGATCCTTCAGAGTCAGAGACCCCTTCAAGCCACCTCATGTACTCTATTTCTCACATGCTAACAGTAACCACTGCACTGGGACTGGAGGAAAACTCCCGAGGCCTGAGTTCTGCGCTCTTCTGTATTAAGGGACCATTAGCCCTTCACTGGAAGCTCCAGAGAGAGAATTACATACAGCTAATAATTTACAACTTGAGAATGAGGGCTGAAACTTTTAAAATCTGATCTATACATTACAATTTATCTCTACACTAAATGGCCTTGGACTACGATATTTAAATTTTATAACTTTTTTTTTAAACAGGTAATCAGGTAAACAGGTAATTTTAAACAGGTCAGACTTTCAGAAGTTTTATCAACTCTAGCAAAGTCTTTCAACCCTTTCTCAATCTGCTGTTTCTAATACGTGGTAGGTAAGAAAACATCACCATTCCCTTGTCAGAAGTGACTCAGTGGGGGCAGCTAGGTGGCGCAGTGGATAGAGCACCAGCCCTGAAGTCAGGAGGACCTGAGTTCAAACCTGGTCTCAGACATTTAACATTCCCTAGCTGTGTGACCCTGGGCAAGTCACTTAACCCCAATTGCCTCAGCAAAAAGCAAAAAAAAAAAGAAGAAGAAGTGACTCAGTGACATCACTAACAATTATATCTCCTCCTATCCACCCCCCAAGACCAAGGGAAATATTTCATATTGACATTTTACCTTTAATGGGATTATTGGGAGGGATAATGGAAAGGTTATTGGGAATTGAGAGAATGATATTAAAAAATACTGAGAAGTCCTTTTTTAAACCCAAGTATGTATTCAGGCCACTTTATTCATCATCAAAAGAGGTCCAAACACCTCTTTTTTATGGATAAGGAAACTAAGGCCCAGAGATTATTTGCTCTCACAGCTAGTTCCAGAGAGCTGACTAAAACATCTTCAGATTTCTAGTTCTATGCTCTTTCCACTACACCCCACATCTTTTTTGACTACTCAGAGGTCTTTTTTGCTGTTCCCAGGTTCTGACCATGTTACACATACTATAAATGTAGTTATTTATTGATATCTATAAGAATTAAAGGAATATGAGCAAGGAAGGAGGTCTATTTTTGTTTTGTTTTAATTTAATTTTTTAAATTTATTTAAAGGAAACATATTGGGGGGAAAATTAGGGCAAAAAGGAAAAAACATGGGAGAGAGAAAAAAGCAAAAAAAGAAGTGAAGTTAGCATGTATTGATTTACCTTCTGTCTCCTTAGCTCTTTTTCTGGATGCATATCGTATTTTCTGTCCAAAGTCTATGGGGATTGCTTTGAATTACTGAACCTTTGAGAACCAAGACTTTCATAAATGATCATCGCAAATTCTTGCTGTTACTGTGTACAATGTATTCCTGGTTCTGCTTGTTTTGCTCAGCTTCAGTTCATGTAAATCTTTCCAGGTCTTTCTACAATCAGCTTGTTCATCATTTTTTATAGAACAATAATATCCCATTATCTTCATATACCACAAGTTGTTCAGCCATTCCCCAATTGACGGACATCTACTCATTTTACAATTCTTTGCTACCACAAAAAGAGCTGCTACAAACATTTTTGCACATGTGGGTCCTTTTCCCTAAACTGACTTCTCTGAGCATCAGAAAATAATTAGAAGTGGAAATATCCTTTAAAATTCTCGAACCCAATCTTCTCTTTTTAAAGAAACTAAAGACTTGTCCAAAATCATTCAAGTAATAAATAGCAGAATCAGTGTTCTCATCTGCAAAATGAGAAAATTGGACTACCTGATTTCAAAAATTCCTTCCAGCTCACCTTATGCCTTTTATAAAAGGACCAAGTTATGTTTAAGACTAGAATTAAGAGAGAGAGTACATATGTCTCTGGTAATCTGTAAATGATTCAGGAATGAGCTCACCCTCAAAATCAATACACTGATTCTTTAAAATGACAATAAAATCTCACTAATAGAAGAAGGTGGAGAAAACCAGCCTGATTTAGAGATTTTTTAAAAAGACAGTATGTTGTATTATTAGGAACAATGATACAGAAAAGGAGGGAAAAAAAAAAAAAAAAAGCTGGCTTTGGAGCCAGAGAAACTGGGTTCCAACCCTAGCTCAACTTTTCATCTCTTTCCCCCCTCCCCACTTACACTACAAACTGAAGGTACAGATATGATCTCTAACATTTCTTCTGATTGCAAATCCTATTGATATGAAATACAAACTATTTTAATTTATTGTCTAACAAGCACTATATCAAATAAAGGTTAACATCCTATAATGTATAATGAGCTTAACAAGTATCTATGATGTAAACTGATACTTTTAAAGAGCTAGAAAAGTTTTCTACAGGAAGTTAAAACATATCCACATCTTCCTCTTAATACACTATCAATTTGGTTAGGAAACCATTTTCCCCATAGCAAACATAAAGGAAAACTTCAGTTCAGATTTATTAAAAATCCTGAAATTACACAGTCTTAACAAGGTACAACTAAATAAGAAAGGAAGAAAAAGAACTAGTGGACTGAAACATGTTTGGATTGTTACAAATAGCTGTGGGGGAAAATCCGATGTATATGGGGACAAGCAACACTGAAAAGTCAAGGCTTACTTTTTGTATGACTAATAACCACACCTCAATACTGATTTACAGTTTGCACTTTGTGCTATATTTCCTTCTTAAATACTACTAAAAGTAATTATTTACTTTTTATTCTTTATTGATAGATTATAAATTAATTTAATGTGTCTATCCTTTATTAATACCAGCCCTACATTTTATTCCTCCTTATAGTTGTCATTAATAATAAAACTAATAGTGATTAAGATAAGTCACATTTACAATACTCCATGATTACAAAATGCTAAATATACTTTGCCAAATGTTAATCCTCAACAATTTTGTGAAGAAGGTAGTTCAAGAATACTTATTTTATTAATGCAATAACTATGATCTTAAAAAGATGATTTGGCTAGGGTAATTATAGTTGTAAATGGAGAAATCTGAACTTGGGGTCTTCTAATTCTTAGTCCAGTTCTCATACTGTATCACAATACCCCCTGTTAAAATATAGTCTATACTCACAAAGAGATGACAAAAGAAACTATCAAATTAAACAAAAGATAACTTACTAAAAAGATTAAATACATGAAACTGTCAAGATGGAATTCTTGTTTATAAGTATATATTTTAATGGATCTGTGATCTCATAGGGCATATCCTTCAAAGGTATAAATTGCAATCCATTCACATCTTCTGTTCAACAATTATCAATCTTTCATAAATGACACTGCAGAACTAAGTACTAGTGCAGCACTAGGCCTGCACTATCCCCTTGTTACACTACCATTTCCTTTTCCTATCAAAATTTCCTTAATATCATACTTTATACCACTTCTTGTACACAAGTCTTCACTGGCAATATTCCACAGCCTACTTATACCTATACTAATTTGCTACAATGTTCACTAAATCAATACTAATTTTGATTTTTGAGAGATTGTGCTGTTCTATGATTTACTTATAGAGCATCACAGAAATACTACTTATGGTAAAATACTGAGTTTTGTCTCTGGGAACACTAAAATGTTCTGGTACAATCCAGTCTGTTCTCTTCCTACAGTTCAATCCTAGGTAAGTTCACTGTCCATCTTTGAAGCCTGTCTATAATACAAATGATAATGGACTGGCTTGAAGATGATGACAATATAAAATCAAAAGAAAGAATTGGAACTGGGGGACATAAAACCAGAACACCAACTAATCAAAGTCATCTCTAAGGTATATCAGATTTAAAGTGAAGGGTAACAAATAAAAACAAAAACAGTAAATATATGCAAATATTTTTATAAATAATTGTTTTTGTCATCAAGGATGATGATGACAGTTAATATTGAAATATTTGACAATTTAGGGTGTGGCAAAGTGTTTTGCACATATTTCATTTGATTATTACATCTAAAGGAGCTGCAACTATATCATCATTTTGAAAAAGAGGAAAATCCAAAACTGACTTGGCCAGAATCACACAGCTACAGGTCTTGATGACTCCAAGTCCGTCACTGCTCTTTCCACTACCGCCCAACTCCCTCATAGCAAAGCTACCACATTCACACTCCTATCCTATATCATGATCTCTATGCTGAGAAGAGATAAAGATGGCACTAAAGATTAGGACAAAAACAGGAAAAAGAGCTTGACTGACGACTGTGCACATATAAAGAATCTCCCCATTAGAAGCAAAAATTATGAGGGTAATGGGAAATCAGAAGATTTTGAAGGAGGAGAAAATGTCAAAGTTTAGGGCAAGGATGGTTATATATCTTGGACTTCTAATATATGCCAACTTGTTCCCGCAGAATCCCCTAGAATTGAATTGTAGAGTTGCTCAATCAGGAACTATAGGAATGTACTTAAGGAAATTCTCCCTACAGCTACCGGAACACTTATTAAAAGGAAAATGACCACCAATACTCCCAAGAAAAAAAACAACAAACAAAAACAAAAATCTGCTGGCCCTACAGGAAAAAGAAAAACATTTTGAGGGAATTGTTTAAGCAAGAACCAAAGTGAAGGTGAAATGGCTACTCTATAATCCCACTGTTTTATGTTTTATTTTAAATATCAAACACCCTGGAGCAGCTAGGTGGCGCAGTGGTTAGAGCACCAGCCCTGAAGTCAGGAGGACCTGAGTTCAAATCTGGTCTCAGACACTTCCTAGCTGTGTGACCCTGGGCAAGTCACTTAACCCCAATTGCCTCAGCAAAAAGCAAAAAAAAAAAAAATATCAAACACCCAAAAGAGTAAGAGTGGGATGGCTCACTGAAAAATGTTTTGTTTTGTTTTGTTTTTTCCCCAATCTCTGCTATAAGTGTTTTGAATTTCTTTTGTGTGGAAAAAAAAGATGTCATGCCTAGGGAAAAAAACTGACCTATAGGGCTACTTACTTAATCTATTGAAATTTGTTTTGCAAATCATTTCCATATGCATGAAAGATATCCTTGATGAAGCTTTTATATAAAGAACAGTTAAGCTCTCGAAAATGATGTCTTTGTCATCATACAAATGTCTAAAGGACAGAGAGCAAAACATTATTATGAAAAAAAGCAGCAAATTTTTCCTTAATGCTCTCTTCTACCAAGACATCTCATTGATATGTCCAAATCAAATGATATGTCCAAATTTCTTGAAATGTTTAAAATCAGTCATAATGGTGATAGAATTAAGATGGGGCGTAACAGGAAGAACAGAAACTCTGTCCATCCTCCCTACACTACCCCCAAATTCTAGGGTGCAAAAAAAACAAAAATAAAAACAAAAAACCTCCCATAAAATCTAGAAAACACATTGCCATATCTTCTTCAGGATATCTAAGAAAAATTAGTCATTTTTTCCAGCCAAGGTCAAAGACAGAGAAATGTATACACCACAAATGGGTCTGGCCAGAAGTGCAAATATGAATAGCACAGGAAGTAATTGTAATACTACTTCCTTATTTAAAAAAAAAAAAATTCAGTGCAGAATAAGCCTTTTTTTTGTTATAGCCAATGTCAACATTTGTTTTGCTTACTATGTATGTTTGTAACAGAGGTTTTGTTTTTAATTCATTTTAATTAGAGAGAGATGATTAATTTTTGCTAATTGAAAATTTTTTAATTAATTAAAAAAAAAAAAAGAAAATGTTCAATGACCCTTTTAGCATAAACACCAGAAGAGACATATAACAAGAAAATATATTTGCCAAAGATGCTTACAACTGTGATGGAAGTGCTCTAAATCAAAGTCAAAAAAAAAAAAAAAAAAGAAAGAAAGAAAAGAAAAGAAAAGAAAAAGTCATGGTTTCTAGATGGTGGGAGCTTTCAGATGCCTGTTTGGAGATTATTTCAGGTTTGTTGCATCAATCCTCAGAACACTAAATAACCTCCATGAAGAGACTCAAAGCTACTAAAAAAAAAGAGTCTAACCTTCTCATCTACTCAAAAAAAAATAAAAATAAAATAAAGTAGATGAAGAATATCTACTGTTCAAATTATGACATGAAATTAGATGGAAAGAGTATAGAGTTATTCCACCAATATGTATA
The DNA here is from genome assembly GCA_023553655.1 of Myrmecobius fasciatus. Taxonomy (NCBI): domain Eukaryota; kingdom Metazoa; phylum Chordata; class Mammalia; order Dasyuromorphia; family Myrmecobiidae; genus Myrmecobius; species Myrmecobius fasciatus. Next base: position 545,010 of record JAJPUD010000702.1, on the reverse strand, counting down.
GCTAGGAATTGGGTTCATTAATAAATAGAAAGTTAATTTTCTTAAGGAAATCTGCAAAGTACTTATAATGATTCCAAACTTCTCACAGGAAAAAAGTTGTCATTATTATACTTCAAATATAACAACAGTATTCTCTCAGAGTTGTTTTTAAGATTGTATAAGACAAGAAAAGCAATGGAGAGGTGTATGCTGAAGATAAGCAGGCTGCAACAAATAACAGATGAGGAACTTCAAAGAAAAGGAATAAAGCATATGATTGGGGAAATAGATGATATAAAAGAATATTTGGTCAATCACATGTCAAGCATGAGGAATAATAAACAAGCCACAAGAGTATCCTATGACAGGGCCATTTTCTCTGTATCTTTATTATCTAAGTATGGGCAGTAAGATGGCATAGTGAATGTGCCTGAAGTCAGGAAGGCTTAGATATATGAATCACGGTTTAGATATTTACTAGCTTTGTGACAGGGCAAGTGACTAATTTCTCTCAGCTTAAGCTTCCTCATATGTAAAACCGGGATAATAACAGTGCCTCCCTGATAGGATCTGTTGAAGGATCAAATCAAATGTGATTATGTAGTTAAAGGTTCTTAATTAAACTTAAAAGCACCATAATGGTAACTTTTTAACTATTACAGCAGAAAGCAAAAAGACCTCCAACATTAAGGGGGTATCCCTTAGGAAAAACCTACAGAAAGATAACAATGATATAGTATAAACAGGCAAAGATGGGTTTCTATCCACATCAATAGAAGGAATGTGCAAAACAGTGACATTCTAGGACAGCTAGGTGGCACAGTGGATAGAACACCAGCCCTGAAGTCAGGAGGACCTGAGTTCAAAGTTGACCTCAGAAGGACCAGATAACACTTCCTAACCATGTGACCCTGGGCAAGTCACTTAACCCCAATTGCCTCAAGGGAAAAAATGTGACATTCTAGAGCCAGGTGAGTCTGAGTGTTACACAGATGATGGTGGAGTGCAAAGTAGGGCGGGAGCCATTAAAACCTGATTTTAAATCCAGTAACGTATGCTTCTGGGACTTCGGGAAAAGTCACATAACCTCTCTGGGCCTTAGTTTCCTCATATATCAAATGAGGAGGTTATATCTGATAATCTCTAAAGTTTTTAAAATAAATGGTCCTATGAATTCATTGAATTATTCTTCAAAATACAGGTCAGGACAACAAAAAAATTTCTTTTTCTTTTTTTTTAATTAAAGCTTTTTATTTGCAAAACATATGCATGGGTAATTTTTCAACACTGGCCCCCTTGCAAAGCCTTCTTCCAAATTTTTCCCTCCTTCCTTCCCTCCACCCCCTCCCCTAGATGGCAGGAAGTCTAATACATGTTAACTATGTTAAAATACTTGACAAATCCAATATATGTATACATATTCATACAGTTATCTTGCTGCACAAGAAAAATCGAATCTACAAGAAAAAAAACCCTGAGAAGGAAAACAAAATGCAAGCAGACATCAATAGAGAGCATGAAAATGTTATGTTATGGTCCACATTCATATCCCTCTCTCTGGGTGTGTATGGCTTTCTTCATCACTGAACAATTGGAAGTGGTTTGAAATATCTCATTGTCAAAGAGAATCATGTCCATCAGAATTGATCATCATATAGTCTTACAACAAAAATTTTTCATAAATATAAAGCTTTTCTTCTAGTGATTATGAAATGATTATGACAAAAATTTTGTGAAGTCAGAAATCTTACTGAGAAAGCTCAAATTATTCTGAGGCTTGATAAGTACAATTTCATTTAATAATAATAATGGTAATAGCTAACATTTATATAGCACCTACTAAATACTAGGCACCATGCTAAGCATTTTGAAAATATCATCTCATTTGATCCTCACAACAACCCAAGGAGGGTAGGTATGATTATTATTACTATTTTATAGATGAGGAAACTGAAGCAAAAAGTGGCTATCTTGCCCAGGATCACACAGCTATTAAGTGCCCAAGGACTTTTCCTTATTCAAGACCCAGTGCTTTTTCACTGTGACATCTAACTGCCTCAACAAAAAAATACTATTTGGAGGACCTTATCTATAAGTGATGCTTCATTGATACAGACCCTAAAGAAAAATCTCCATGTCACTTCACAGTTCATTTTCACATACTGTGAACCCTATTCACAATTACATTGTTATTTAACAACTATATTCATTATATTCTGAAAACTAGTGAACACCATGAAAATTTCAACAAAAAAAAATACCTCTAGCATAGGGATTTTGCAATCCTTCCAGGAACATATTTATATGCAGCACATCATTTATTTCCTAAGAATTTACCTGTTCCTATTCTGCATAGTATAGCAGACTCCAAGGAACAATCAAAATACAAAAACTTCCACTGAGTCATTCTACTCAAGAGAAAAAAAGAATTCTCCTGATTCTATGAAAACTACTAAATTTGGCCATAGGGAATTGAGAAGAACTTGGCCTATCTTATGTGCAAGTTGACACATTAAGCTCTTAAATTTTGAGAAATAAATGGGATCATAAATTCACAAAATATAAAAGTCCTTTCTACTCACTTATGTCAAAGTTGTGGTATATGATTGTGATGAAATAATATTATACTATAAGAAATGGTGAGGTGAGATACTCTAAGCAAATTAGGAGAGCAAGAAGTAATAAATCTGTTAGATCTATTAAAAAGGAAAGAATTTATAACCAAACAAGAGATAGACAATATTATGAAACACAAAATGGATAATTCTAATTACATTAAATTGAAAAGGGTTTACAAAAACAAAGCCAGTGCAACCAAGATTAGAAGGGAAAGCTGAAACTTAAGAAACAATTTTGAAATGGTCAGTATTTCTGATAAAGATCTCATTTCTAAAATATATGAAGACCTGGGTCAAATTTATAAGAATACAAGTCATTTCCCATAAAGGACATGAAGCATACTATTTTTGCTTTTTTTGTTTGTTTTTTTCTTTTTCATGATTTTTCTCTTTTGTTCTAATTCTTCTTTCACAAAATACCAAATGTAGACATCTGTTTAATATGATTATAAATATATAACCTATAACAAACTACTTGCCATCTTGAGGAAGGGGAAAGGAAGGAGAAAAAAATCTGGAAGTCAAAATCTTTTAAAAGTGAATGTTGAAAACTATCTTGACAAGTAATTAGAAAAAATAAAATACTGTAAAGTAAAAAAAAAAAAAAAAACCTTAAAAGACTGCACATATATAACCTATATCAAACTACTTAATGTCTTAGAGAAGGGGAAAAGGAGAGATCTCAATTTTTTTTTTAAGAAAACAAATGTTAAAAATTGTTTTTATATGTAATTGGGGAAAAAAATTCAAAAAATTTAATTTCACATGGTATACTTAGATTATTACAAATTTTAAAAGACTTCCTAGCCAAAAAAAAGGAAAATTATGTATAAGAATGATAAAAAATAAAGAGTAAAATTAGACAACAGCAAAATTTTTAAATGTTTTGTATAACTAAAGACAAGTTATTTTATAGAGATCTAAAAGATAAAACCTACTTATAAAAGATTTTTAAATTCCTAATTTGGTAGAGTAGTTATTTCCTCTTACCTCAGAGCAAAAATAACACTGAAATGTTTCTTGAGTATCCTGCTAGTATCATTCCTAAACTATTTCTGAGTTATAAAGTTGCTTTGGGAAAGATAAGGTAGAAGACTACTTCTTTGGGAAAAATCCTTGGAAGATGGGGGGGGGGGGGGGAGAGGGAAAAGCTCAAGGAGGGAAGGCTTTCCTAGTCACATTGGCAAGGGTCATTGGTCTAACAATATACTGAGTATACCAGCAACTTGAACTTTCTATTATACTGTTGTTTTAGTTTTCCTCTTTCACTACATCCTTTGTGTGATGATTCTTCATGTTCTGTCCTCTAACTATAAATATATCCCAAGGCTCTAATTGTCCTGGGATCTTCTTCTCTGTTATCTTATTGGCTCCTATGGATTCAACTGTCTCCTCTAAGAAGATAATTCTCACATCTCAAACTGAACATCTCCAAAAGAAACTACATTATCTTTCTTCACCAAAATCCACTCTTTTTCTTAATTTGTCTATTTCTGTCAAGGGTATTATTATCCCTCTAGAGAATCTCATCATTGAGGAAGGATTCTGGGAAGGTGGCCGAATAGATTGGTAAATTTCAAGCTCTAGTGATTTCCCCTACAAAAGGAGCAAATTTATGTTTCAGGGTGAATGTAGACTGGTAAAAAAATCAAGACGACTGGGCCAGAATTAGGGTCCTCGAGACACAACCCACAAAGTTCTAAAAAAAAGGCCCCGGGCAGAGATTAACCTGAGTGAAGTGCAAATATCTCCTGCTAATTCCACAGAAACCTCAAGTGGGGGATCCTTGGGGCTAGATGAATGTGGTTGGATTCTCAGCAGAAACCATAGAGACTTTCACCTCCCAGACTGTTTGTTGAGTGAGGGGTTGATTTCGAGAAGCCAGTGGGCAGGGATGCTGCTGGCTATGGACACTTGCAGGAGGGGAAGCTCTTGGTTTGGGGTTCCTGGTCAGAGTGTAGAGCTGAAGGGAAGCTTCAGGCACCATACCCTCACCCCAAGATTAGAGGTGCTTATACTAATACCTCTTATTTAAAAACAAAAAACAAAAAACGAACTGGCAAACAAGAAAGAAGCCCACCATAGAAATATACTATGGGAACAGGAAAGACCGGGATTTATCTTCAGAGAAGAACACTTTAGTTTAAAAAAAAAAATTAAAACCATCCAAGAAAAATAAGATTATGGGGGGAGGAGGGGAAGAAGTTAAATTAGAAAATGAAGTACAGAGTGTAAAAGATGAATATAACTCTTTGAAAATTAGAATTGGGCAAGGGGAAGCCAGTGAAGCTATGAGAGTTCAAGAAATAACAAAACAAATTATAAAGAATGAGAAAATAGAACAAATTATGAAACATTTAATAAGAAAAATAACAGATCTGGAGAACAGATCAAGAAGACAAAATATAAGAATAATAGGACTGCCAGAAAGTTGTAACCAAAAAGTTGTGACCTTGACAAAATAATGCAGGAAATAATCCTAGAAAACTGTCCTGGAGGGGTAGCTAAATGGTGCAACAGCCCTGAAGTCAGGAGGACCTTAGTTCAAATCTGATCTCAGACACTTAACACTTCCTAGCTGTGTGATTCTGGGAAAGTTACTTTAACCCCAATTGCCTCAGCAAAAAATAAACAAATAAATAAAATAATGCGCAGAACACCACCTCAAAGAGATCCTTTGTGGAGAACACAAAGAAATATTGTTGCCAAATTTCAAAAACGGCAGATTAAAGAGAAAATTTTGTAAGAAATAAAAAAAATTCAAATATGCTGGAACTATAATTAGAATTGTACAAGACTTAGCATAATAAAAGACTGCAGGTTCTGGAATCATATCTATAAACAAGCAAAAGAACTAGGCCTGCAGCCAAAAATGTCATACCCAGCAAAATTACCTATAATTTTCCAGGAGAAAAAAGACAATTCAATGAACTTGCAGATTGTCAGGACTTTCTATCGACCAAATCCGAACTTAACAGAAAATTTAACATATAAGAGCCAATATCAAAAAGCAATTTAAGGAATTTAACATAGACAAATTGTTTAAATACAGACAAACAAGTTTTTTTTAACATGGGAAATGTATACTTAATGTTTAAGATTTACATCAAAAATAGGTTAAGTCCATTCTGGAGAGCAATTTGGAACTATGCTCAAAAAGTTATCAAACTGTGCATACCCTTTGACCCAGCAGTGTTTCTATTGGGCCTGTATCCCAAAGATATCTTAAAGGAAGGTAAGAGACCCACATGTGCAAAAATGTTTGTGACAGCCCTTTTTGCAGTGGTAAGGAAATGGAAACTGAATGGATGCCCATCAATTGGAGAATGGCTATTCAGCCATTTTATTCAATTATTATTCATTTATTATTCATTATTCATTTATTGGCTATTCAGCCAATTTATTCAAATTATGGTATATGAATGTCATGGAATATTATTGTTCTGTAAGAAATGACCAGCATGGGGCAGCTAGGTGGCGCAGTGGATAGAGCACCAGCCCTGAAGTCAGGAGGACCTGAGTTCAAATCTGGTCTCAGACACGTAACAGCTGTGTGACCCTGGGCAAGTCACTTAACCCCAATTGCCTCAGCAAAAAAAAAAAAGAAAAAAGAAAAAGAAAGAAATGACCAGCAGGATGATTTCAGAGAGGCCTGGAGAGACTTGAATGAACTGATGCTGAGTGAAATGAGCAGAACCAGGAGATCATTGTACATGGCAACAATACTATATGATGATCAATTCTTATGGACGTGACTCTCTTCAACAATGAGGTATTTTTTTTTTTGCCAATTCCAGTTGTTCAGTGATGTAGAAAGCCATATACACCCAGGGAGAGGCCTGTGAGATCTGAGTATGGACCACAACATAGCATTTTCATGCTCTCTATTGATGTTTGCTTGCATTGTTTTCCTTTTCAGGTTTTGTTGTTTTTTTCCTTGTAGATATGATTTTTCTTGTACAGCAAGACAGCTGTGTATAAATATGTATACACATATTTGATTTGTCAAGTATTTTAACATAATTAACATGTATTAGACTTCCTGCCATCTAGGGGAGGGAGTGGGAGGGAAGGAGGGAAAAATTTGTAATAGAAAGCTTTGGAAGGGTCAATATTGACAAATTACCCACGCATACATTTTGCAAATAAAAAGCTTTAATTAAAAAAAAAAAACAGGTTAAGTCCAAAAGAAAGACTGACCGAGTAAAGTTAAAAATAGCAATCATGTTATACCAATGAGGTGAAGAAGAATAAATACAGAGGGATCAGATAAGGGAGGAGAGTTCATAATTCTGAAAATCTACTCATCTCTGGAATAGATTCAATAGGCAACACTACGTATATACCATAAACATTATCGTATCCTCCAAAATCTATAAAGAAATAAGCAGGGAGGGACAGGTGGATAGGAAAGCAAAGGGTGAGGGAAGAAGACAAGGGAAGGATCCTAGGTGGGGAAAGGCTATTTAATAGTAAGCCAAGTTACAAAGCAGAATTTAATCTCATCACCAATACCACTGCACATCTCTCAAGTTGGCTAAAATGACAGGAAAAAGATAATGATGAATGTTGGAGGGGTTGTGGGAAAACTGGGACACTGATACATTGTTGGTGGAACTGTGAACAGATCCAACCATTCTGGAGAGCAATCTGGAACTACGCGCAAAAACTTATCAAACTGTGCATACCCTTTGACCCAGCAGTGTTTCTATTGGGCCTATATCCCAAAGAGATCTTAGAGGAGGGAAAGGGACCCACATGTGCAAGAATGTTTGTGGCAGCCCTTTTTGTAGTGGCAAGAAACTAGAAACTGAATGGATGCCCATCAATTGGAAAGTGGCTGAATAAACTATGGTATATGAATGTTATGGAATATTATTGTTCTGTAAGAAACGACAAACAGGCTGATTTCAGAGAGGCCTGGAGAAACTTGTATGAACTGATGCTGAGTGAAATGAACAGAACCAGAAGATCATTGCACACGGCAACAAGACTATATGATGATCAATTCTGATGGACTTGGCTCTCTTCAACAATGAGATGATTCAAACCAGTTCCAATTGTTCAGTGATGAAGAAAGCCATATACACCCAGAGAGAGGACTGTGGGATCTGAGTGTGGACCACAACATAGCATTTTGACTCTTTTTGTTGTTGTTTGATTGCATTTTGCTATCTTTGTTTTTTTTTTTCCTTCTTGATCCTATATTTCTTATGTAGCAAGATAACTAGATAGATAGATAGATAGATAGATAGATAGATAGATAGATAGACAGACAGATAGATAGATAGACTAGATAGATTAACATGTATTGGACTACCTGCCATCTAGGGGAGAGCGTGGGGGGAAGGAGAGAAAAAATTTTAACAGAAGGTTTTGCAAGGGTCATGTTGAAAAATTACCCATGCATATGTTTTGTAAACAAAAAACTTTAATTAAAAAAGAGAGAGAGAGAGAATCTCATCATTCCTGAATTGTATTTACACCTTACCTTGCCTCTAAGAATCCTGGGGTTCCTTTTCAAAACTCAATTCAGATGGCACCTTCTATTTAAGACTTTTCCGAATAGTCCCAGCTTCTAATGTCTCCCCTGCCATATTAAAAAATTACCTTGTAATTGCTTTTCATGTATTTTATTTTTAATCATATGTGTATATATTGTTTCCTTTAACAGAAGATAAGTTCTTTGAGGGCAAGAACTAATTTCACTTTTGTTTATTTCCTCCTGGCACACATAAAGCCCTTAAAAATCATCCTATTGAAACTGGAGAAAATATTTCACATTAAATTTCTCTGATAATGGGTTCATTTCACAAATACATAAAGAGAGGTGAGCCAAATTTATAAGAATATGAGTCATTCCTCAATTGATGAGTTTTCAGAAGAAAAAAATCAAAACTATCTATAATTATATGGAAAAAAATGCTCTAAATCACAAATGCTTACTGAAATGCAAATTAAGAGATACTTCACACTTACCAGATTGGCTAATATGGCAGAAAAAGGCAAATGATAAATGTTGGAAAGAATGTAGGAAAACTGGGACACTAATGTTCTGTGGGTAGAGTTGTGAACTGATCTAACCAATCTAGAAAACAATTTGGAACTATGCCCAAAGAGCTATCAAACTGTGTATATACCCTTTGACCCAGCAATACCAGAATTAGGCCTATATCCCAAAGAGAAAAAGGAAAAAAGAACTAGATGTTCAAAAACATTTATAGTAGATCTTTTTGTGGTGGCAAGTAACTGGAAATTGCAGGGATGTCCATCAACTGAAGAACTTATGGACAAGTTGTGGCATAGGAGGTGATAAAATACTTATATGTATAAGAAATCACAAGCAGAATGCTTTCAGAAAAATCTGAGAAGATTTACATAAACTGATACAAAGTAAAGTGAGCAGAATCAAAAGAACACTATACATAGTAATAGCAATACTGCATGATAATCAATTGTAAATGACAGCTATTCTCAATAATCTAATGATCCAAGGCAATTTCAAAGAACTCATGATGAAAAATACTATTCAACTCCAAAGAAAGAACCAGTGGAATTTGATTTTGATTTCAGAATTTGATCTGAATGCAGATCAAAGTGTACTTTCTTTATCTTTTTTTCTTGGTCTCTCTTCTTTTGTAACATGGCTAATATGGAAATGTTTTCAATGACTGAATATGTATAATCTATATCAAACTGCTTGCTTTCTGAAAGAAGAGGGATAGAGGGGGAAAATTTGGAACTCAAAATTTAAAAAACCAAATGTTACAAATTGTTTTGTAATTAGGGGAATTTTTTTTAAATTTTTTTAAATTTCCTACTGCTTGACTGATAACAGCTATGTGACACAGTGGATAGATGGAATACCAGGCCTGAAGTCAGGAAGACTTATCCTAAATTCAAAACACTAGCTATAACACTAGACAAGTCACTTAACCTGTCTCAGTACCTCATCTATGAAGAAGGAAATAGCAAACCACTCCAGTAACTCTGCCAAGAAAACCCCAAATGGGGTCACAGAGTGTGAAATGTCTGAAAATGATTAACTGATAAATGCTTATAAATACTATATAAAATATAACAAATTTGTCAATGACACCACTACCTTCCTATCATCAAGACTCAAAACTTCCCTGTCATCTTTCACTCATCTTTCCTTCACACTTCATGCCCATTCTATTTCCCAATATGATCCATTCATCCTTTAAATTTGGCCTTTCATTCTGTTTCCCTTACCAAATTAGTCTGTGATCTTATCATTTCACACTAATAAATTTTCTTAACTGCAATCTTAATTTCAATTAATATTTTATATAGTACTATACAATTTTTAAATTTATTTTTTAAAGCATAGTTTTTAAAATTTCCTTTTTATTCAATTCCAAATCTCTCCTTATTTTTAGCTCCTCTCTCTTGAAATGAGAAGGCAGGGAAAACAAAACCTATTAGAAGTATACAAAGTCATGCAAGACAAATTTTTCTATTAACTGACCTCCTACCATCCATCATCATCCCCTCCCGCTCCCCCAAAAAAAGAGTAAGAAAGAAAAAAATATGCTTCAATCTGCACTGAGTCCATTAGTGCTCTATGTGAACATGGATAACATGTTTCATCATAAGTCCTTTGGAATTGTGGTGGGTTGTTGTGTTCATCAGTTACTAAGCCTTTCATAGTTGATTATTTTCACAATATTATTGTTACTATGTAGATTATTCTCCTGGTTCTGCTCACTTCACTTTGATCAATCCACACATATCTCCCCAGGTTTCTCTAAAACCAAGTCTTTTTTTCACTTCTTCCAGAATAGTATTTCATCATATTCATGTATTCAAGCCATTCCACAACCAATGAGCATCCTTCCCCAGATCCCTATTACTTGCCATTGCAACAACAATGACAAACCAAAAAAAAAAAAAAAACTGATCTAAATATGAGTCCTTTTCCTTTTTCTTTGATCTATTTGGGAAATAGTCCTAGTAGCAATAATGCTATGAAGTTTTCAAAGCATTTTCACAGATATTTACCTACTTCTTTGCTCAAAAATGTTATTAGCTCCTTACTTTATGTGGTATCATATCACTTCATGCTTGACTTTCAAGGTTCCCTATAGTATGATTCCACCTATATAACCTTACTTCCCATGATTTGCCCAATGAACACTCTCTGGTTCTAGTCAGACTAGCTTTTTCAGTGTCATCAGGAATATACCTGGGTTAATTTAGCCACACACATTCTTCAAATACAATGCTCAGTTCTTCACTGGCCTTCAACTAATTTTCTGCTTGACTAAAATGAGAACTAGACTGATTTTCCTGACTAAAAGCTAACTCAGGAACCACGCTCAATCTCCTTTTGTTTTCCTATAGCTTGGGCACTAATATACTTCAATATCTTAGGAAATTCAATTAACTACAACATAAATTGAGAATTAAAATAGTAATTCATTTGACCATATTGTGAAGAATAATAAAAATGATCAGTACAACCTAGAACTTTAGTAATTTTCACTGAAATAGTAGGGGCCAAATTCACCAGAGGTTGTTTCAAAACATTGAACATAATCAAAAGAAACATAATGAAAGCAGTTAAACTTCTGAATAGTTCTATAATTTGTTTTCTCAAAAGATATGATAGCTCTTTCAAGTCCAGAATTTACAGGATGCACATCCCATTAATGTGTACTTTGGATATTTAAATAATAATAATATACTCTGGCTGTATGACAGTGTCATCACATTAAAATGGTCTATTGTTCTTTATGTCATCAAATACTAACAAATATGTCAGCTCTGGAAAAAATGCATAAAATGCATTTTCATGAAAATAAAACTCATGTGATAAACAACAAAAATTCAACTTTGATGTCATGTCACAGTATCAGGATGATCCTGCATTTCCAAGGCTGTGAAATAAAATTAAAAACTCTAGCAGGTTCCACCAACACAAGATAAACTACAGCTGTTATCCTTGTTAAACTTGTAGGTTTTTCTAACCTACAACATAATTTATGATAAGTAACTGGAATTTTAATAGTAATTTAAAGTTTACAAATAACTTTACAAAATTATCTTATTTTAGACATAAAACAATGCTATGAAGTAGGCATTATTACAGGAGGTATTATCCCAGAATTTAAGATCCCTAAACATTGTAACACAATAACAGCAAGATTATATGATGATCAATTATGATGGGCATGGCTCTTTTCAACAGTGAGGTGATTCGGGTCAGTTCCAATGGTCTTGTGATATGCAAAAATCTTTGTAGCAGCTCATTTTATAGTGGTAAGGAAATGGAAACTGAGCGGACACCCATCAATTGGGGAATGGCTGAATAAATTATGGTATATGAATGTAACAGAATATAATTATTTTACAAGAAATGATGAGCAGTGGGTAGACCAAGCAAATATAATAAAAATGACAGTACTACCTAAACTAATTTACTTATTTAGTGATATACCAATCAAACTCCCAAGAAATTATTTTACAGATCTAGAAAAAATAGTAGCAAAATTCATTTGGAAGAACAAAAGGTCAAGAATTTCAAGGGAATTAATGAAAAAAAAGGCTGACGATGGTGGACTTGCTGTACCAGATCTAAAACTATATTATAAAGCAGCGGTCATCAAAACCATTTGGTACTGGCTAAGAAATAGAGTAGTCGATCAGTGGAATAGAATAGAATCACAAGACAAACTAGGCAGTAAGTATAGCAATTTGGTTTCTGATAAACCCAAAGACCCCAGCTTTTGGGATAAGTATTCACTATTTGACAAAAACTGCTGGGAAAGCTGGAAACTAGTGTGGAAGAAATTAGGGCTTGACCCACATCTAACACCACATACCAAGATAAGATCTAAATGGGTTCATGATCTGGATATAAAGAGTGATATTATAAGCAAATTAGAGGAACATAGGATAGTTTACCTCTCAGACCTGTGGAGAAGGAATAAATTTGTGTCCAAAGAAGAACTGGAACTCTTAATTGAACACCAGATAGATAATTTTGACTATATTAAGTTAAAAAGTTTTTGTACAAACAAAACTAATGTAGACAAGATTAGGAGGGAAGCAATAAATTGGGAAATCAACTTTACATTTAAGGTTTCTGATTCTGATAAAGGTCTCATTTCTAAAACATACAGAACTGTCTCATATTTATAAGAATTCAAGCCACTCTCCAATCAATAAATGGTCAAAGGATATGAACAGATAATTTTTTCAGATATTGAATTTTTCAGATATTGAAATTAAAACTATTTCTAATCATATAAAAAGGTGCTCCAAATCACTATTGATCAGAAAAATGCAAATTAAGACAACTCTGAGGTACACACCTGTCAGAATGGCTAAAATAACAGGAAAAGATAATATGAATGTTGGAGGGGATGTGGGAAAACTGGGACACTGATGCATTGTTGGTGGAACCGTGAACAGATCCAACCATTCTGGAAAGCAATTTGGAACTATGCTCAAAAAGTTATCAAACTGTGCATACCCTTTGACCCAGCAATGTTTCTATTGGGCCTATATCCCAAAGAGATCTTAAAGGAAGGAAAGGAACCCACATGTGCAAAAATGTTTCTGGCAGCCCTTTTTGTAGTGGCTAGAAACTGGAAATTGAGTGGATGCCCATCAAATGGAGAATAGCTGAATAAATTATGGTATATGAATGTTATGGAATATCATTGTTCTGTAAGAAACGACCAGCAGGATGATTTCAGAGAGGCCTGGAAAAACCTACATGAAATGATGCTGAGCGAAATGAGCAGAACCAGGAGATCATTATAAAGGCAACAAGAAGACTATATGATGATCAATTCTGAAAGGCATGGTTCTTTTCAATAATGAGATGTTTCAAACCAGTTCCAGTTGTTCAGCAAGGAAGAAAGCTTTTACACCCAGGGAGAGGCCTGTGGGATCTGAGTGTGGACCACAACATAACATTTTCACACTTTCTATATATACACATGTTCGATGTGTCAAATATTTTAAAAATAATTAACATATATTAGACTTCCTGCCATCTAGAGGAGGAAGTGGGGGATAGGAGGGAAAAATCTGTAACGGAAAGATTTGCAAGGGTCAATGTTGAAAAATTACTTATGCATATGTTTTGCAAATAAAAAGCAAAAGAAATGATGAGCAGACTGATTTCAAATAAACCTGGAAAGATTTAATATGAATTGATGCTAAGTGAAGTGAGCAGAACCAAAAAAAATTGTACACAGCAATAAGATTATATGATGATCAACTGTGATCAACTCTTTTCAGCAATGCAGTAATACAGGATAATTCCAATAGACTTGGGATGGAAAATGCCATTCGCATCCAGAGATAGAACTAGGGAGACTGAATGTGGATCAAAGTATACTATTTTCACTTTTTTTTTGTGAAAAAGTATACTATTTTCACTTTTTTTTTCCCCCTCTTAGGGGGGGGAAAAAATATTAAAAAAAAAAAAAAAAAAAATCTTTACAGAAATAATGGTGAAAATTTTCTTCAAAAAATTTGAAAAAATAAAATACTAATAAAAAATTTAATATTAAAAATAAAATTTTAATTAAGATTAATATTAAAAATATTAAAATTAAATTTTTGAAAAAAATCATACTTCTGTAACCCAGATTCAGAGAAACAAAAAAAGTCTTAATTATGTTTTCCTTAGATAATTGCTAGTCCTATTTGGAAACACTAGAAAGAATATCTAATGCTCACAAAAGATATCATGGAATTCTAAAAAAAAAACAAACCTAGAACAAAATTAACCTATACACTTCAAAAGAGATGTACACCAAACACTTTTAGGAACACAAAGTGTTACAAAGTTAAAAGATAGAAGAATGGAGTATCAACTCTAAAACCAAAGCCGGGAGAGAGAGAAAGACATTACCTGGGAGACTAAGGAAAACTTAAGTGTTATGAACAAAAGAAAAGACAGACAAAGAGACAAAGCAGTGAGCCTTCATCATTAAGACGTACAACTGATTTTCTACGGTATACAGAAAACAGAATCAGTAACAAGTGACTATATATAAATATAATTATATTTACATATAATATTTATATATTATTTATAACATACAATATAAATCAATAAGCCTTCCATTTTTTCAGGAGCTAATGATAGAGTTGTCATAATTTGGCCCTTTGGTTTTTTTCCTTGCCTCTGCTCATGAGGATCTAAGCAATAATAACTATTAGTCATACAACTCTTTCAAGTCTGTCAAGTGTTGTACATATGTTATTTCACTTGAACTTCACAACCACCTTGTGAGATGCAGCTGGCATTGTTATCCTCATTTTACAGATGAGAAAACTAAGGTTTGCAGGTGAAAAGACAGGTCAGTCAGGATCAGATTGAGGTGTCTAAATGGGAATCAAATGAAAGTTTCTCTTCATTACAAGTTTAGCTCTCTTTTCAAGTACAAGAAGGTAAGCTCTAGGAAATAAGGTAAAGGGGGCAGCTAGATAGATGGAGCAGTGAATAGGATACTGCCTCTAAAGTTAGGAGGACCTGAGTTCAAATATAACTTCAGATCTTAAAATTTATTAGTTGTGACCCCGGGCAAGTCAATTAACCCTGATTGTCTCACATACACACAAAAGGAAATGAAGGTAAAGCTTAACTTGGAGAGTAGTTACTTGGTTAACAATTTGGGGAGGGGGTGGAGGAAGGAGGGGAAAAATTAGAACCCAGGGTTTTGTAGAGGTGAATGTTGAAAATTATCCATGTATTATTCAATTTGTCAAGTATTTTAACATAATTAACATGTATTAGACTTCCTGCCATCTAGGGGAGGGAGTGGGGGAAGGAGGGAAAAATTTGTAACACAAAGCTTTGTAAGAGTCAATGATGAAAAATAACCTGTGCATATGTTTTGCAAACAAAAAGTTTTAATTTTAACAAATTAAAAATAATCATCATAATAAAAAGAAAATTATCCATGTATATATTTTGAAAATAAAAAGCTTTAATTGAAAAATAATAATAAAAAATAAACAATTTAGCTAAAGATGGCATTAAAATGAGATTTGATAAGTAACATTACATTTTATTTATCCATATAATCAATCCTATTCATTATTATTATGTGTATTCAAGTATAAAGAAAGTATATTACATCAAAAGAAAAGAGATTCACTCTTGACAATATTTATTCAATGTCATAAACAAACTGGATACTATTTATTACAACTCAATAATTGGAGAAAGACTGGCACAATCAGTAGAGAACTGCCCTGGAAGCCAGGAACATAATAGGTTCCAACATTCTAGCCATATAGTTTAGGTCAATGTGACTTCATTGCTCTTTAAGGTGCTCCCAGCAACTTTCTCAAGCTTCAGACTAATAGATGCACAGCAAGCTTTAGTGTACACTGGTAAAGCTGGTTTTCTAATAGAGTCCCGAGATAAAACAGGGGAAAAGAGTAAAAACTTAAGAATATAATTAAATAGTCCCTAATCTCCTCAAATGTTGCATATCTAGTTTAAGGGATTGTGAGCTACAATAAAAGAGTAAATGTGAAATCAAGTTTACTTCAATGGAGACATTTGAGGATGAAACCATTCTTAAAAAAAATCTATTAATCACCACAAAACTAAGACTAGCAAGATTAATCTAGCACTTAAGAGAAACAAAATATTCACTACTCATAAAGATCCATTCAATCAACAAGAATAAATTAAATACTATGTGCAGGCACTAGACTTGCTTCTGGGAATAAAAAAAGGCAAAAAACAGAAACAAAAAAAATCTTTCCCTCAAGAAGGGTACAGTCTGATGGGGGAAGACATAAATAAGTACATACAAATTATATTCAGAATAGATGGCAAGTAATCTAAAACGAAAAGTAATTAGAGATTGAAGGAACCAGGAGGGATGTCCTGCAAAAGGTAGGTTTGGGGCTGAGATTCAGATAGTAGACCTGGAGGCAAAGTGGATATAATGCAAAGCACACTGAATTTGAAGTTCTAGGACCAAGAGTTGAAGCATGCCTCTTACTTATGTGTGACCCTAGGCAAGTCAACAACTCAAAGATCTTCAGTTTCCATATCTGTGAAAAAGGGCATAAGGAGGAAGACTTCATTTTACCTCTAAGATCCTTTCCAGTTCTAAATCTAAGAGTCTTTGAAGAGAAAAGGCTGGGATTCACTTACTGAACAGGCCAGAAAAAGATAACTCCTACCTCTAGCCTGGCAGTCCCTTGCTGTGGGGCTGAACATGCTCTTGAAGAGTGATTTGTGCCTTCCTCCTGTCCCATTCATTCTGAAATGGGATAGTGACATTGCTATCCATCCTATTTAATTTTCTTTCCAAGGTCATTTGCTAAGAGGCAGATATGGTATCAAAGAAAGGGTGCTGAAGTACACCCAAGTTCAAGTTCCACATGGCAGTTACTTACTAGCTGCATGACCTTGAGCAAAATACCACAACCTTCCTAACCTTGGATTTCCTCATTTATAAAAGGATGGGTTTGGATTAGACATCAGCTAAAATTTCCTTTCAGTACTAAAATTCTGATGTGTTGATTTGTACTGTTTGGATGGCTGACTCTCTTCAGATGTCAGACATTTCTCCCTGTTTCCACAATGGCCATCTCTACTTTTTATTTCATTATTTCCCAGAAGTGTAGGGTTGGTTTCTAGAAGTAAACTACAACTGTAGCTGTGAACTATATAGGTACTTGATGAAAAACAATCTTGATTACAGAAGACCAATTATGAAGCACCCCACCCCCAACCCTACCACAGTACACACAAGGACTGAGTGAGGCACATGCTGTCACACGGGGTCAACGTGTTGGGTTAAAGAGGTTGCTATAAAGAGGATTTGTACATATAATGTTTAAATAACAATGAGGTTAACAAAACATTTTTTTAAAACAATGGCAAGTGAGAGCTTTCCTGCTAAAGAGACTCCAATGGCAATTGGAAAGTAGGACCATTTTCAAAGTGCAGCTGTAAATAGACCCATATTCATGGAAGAAAAACTGGACATGGTAAATCGAAGCACTTTAGTCTCAAAACCAATCTACTGAAATCACCCCAGAGCCTTGTCTCTGGAGAATCCCCTTGGATTCTGCTGTGATCCTTGTTTTGACCTAAATTCCACTTCCAAATACTGCTTTCTTCTGATCTTGCAGCAAGTGGGCACCTCTGAGCTTGGTTTCATCCTCCCTACTCACAATTTTTCAGCTCTCTGCCTAACACATACACCCAAAACCAAAAAGTTATTACAGATCCTGCTCAACAACAGTCATTAAAAGATACTTGGGGGAAGAGGGGAAGAAAAATAGTATACAACAAATAATTAAATGATTTTCTTTCTTAAAGAGTCTGAAAGTAAATAATCCGTTTCTAAGGTTGACAGATTTTAAGAAATTTCCATATTGGCACTCCTAGTGAAGAAAACTAAAATTGCACTAGGAATGCTTTATTTAGTGCATGAATATATCCAAGACAGATTATCAGTGGTAAGCTTGTTTACAGGCCAACACACATCAATAATAATTTTTTTTAAAGTTTCGGGCTGCAATTACATTAACAATTATCTGCCTAAGTCTTACAAAGGTAAGATTTAAAATAGAAATGCAAATTATGGAATATTTATAATAACTTCTACATCAATTTATCAGAGACCCCTATAATAAAGGATAATGGACCAAGTAAAAATAATGGTTTACTAAGAAAACACAGAGAAGCTGCCTAATGTACAAATAACTTAAAAAGAACTTAACAATAACCTTTAACTGTGGTCTTCTAT
This sequence comes from Myrmecobius fasciatus, assembly GCA_023553655.1. Taxonomy (NCBI): domain Eukaryota; kingdom Metazoa; phylum Chordata; class Mammalia; order Dasyuromorphia; family Myrmecobiidae; genus Myrmecobius; species Myrmecobius fasciatus. The sequence goes on along the minus strand of JAJPUD010000702.1, from coordinate 526,643 downwards.
CCTTTCTGGAGGTGAAAGATATTGATCAACTCAATTTAGAAATGCATTACTTGTGTTATGTCCCCTGATACAGCCGACATTACATATATTACTTGAGATTTCACATTTCAAACATTAAGTAAACTAGTCAATTCAAAGCCAAAAACTAAGGAGGTTTGGGGGGAAGGGAGGGAGGGGAGAGAAACCTTGAAACAGATGGCATCTCATTTTTTTCAAGTCCAGTTTGAACATAATCCCAATAATGTCAAAATTAAATTTTGTTTTCTAAGAAATAATATTCATACCATAAAATGGTATACTTGAAATATTTATTTCTCACCTTGAATTTTTCAAGAATATCATACTAGGAAGAAAACAGCAAACAGAAGTTTGTTCATTTTTTTCCCCTACCATATTCAAAAATCTTAAAATTTCTTTTAAGAAAACTGACTTTCTCACATTTAAGATCAGAGCTTTTCTATCAAGATCATGGATTCTAAAATTTAAAACACAAACTTCATGTCTCTGTATAATGATTGTATTTTAAATAGAGAAGAAATCTTTGCTTCATAAAAGCAATATCCTTAAAAAGAAAAGAGCAACACGATGAATATGGAAATATGTTTAAAAGTATTGGACATTTTCGGATTGCTTGCTGTCTTAGGGAGGGGAAAGGAAGGGAGAAAGGGAGAAAAATCTGGAACACAAGGTTTTGCTAAGATGAATGTTGAAAACCCTCTTCCCATATATTTGGAAAAATAAAATACTATTTAAAAAAAAAGACAGAAAAGCAAGATCAAGAGAAAAAAAGCCCCCCATTTTTTGTCCAAAAAAACTCCAAAACCAACAACACAAAAAATTTCAAACATTTTTCCACCAACTACTAATGGTACTGGAAGTACCTAAATTATGATTGCACTTTTATCTATTTCTTTCTTAAATTAAAATGTCTTATAGAGACTGATGACAGAAACATCGCTCTCATAGGTACCAAAATACTCATGGAAGTATTTATTGAAGCAGCAAAAACCTGGAAACAAACTGTTTATTGACTAGCAAATAGCTAAATAAATTATGATATTTGAATTTAATGAAATATCATTGTGCTATAGAAAATGACAAATAAGAATATATCAGAGAAATCTGGAAAACATGAAGTAAGGCAAGGCAAAACATTGCTAAACTACCATCAACTACAATACTGTAAATGAAGACATTAAATACAACAGAATTCAGAAGAAATTCAGCAACCAATGCTGGTTTCAGATGACTGATATTAGAACCTACTTCCTTCCTGTCTACAAAGAGCTGTAGACTATAGTGCTTAAAGTTACATACTCCATCAGTCACAGCCACTATTTCCCAGACGTTTGGAATGGTTTAGTTTAAATGAAGTTTGAAGTTTTATGTTTTGTTTATTTAGGGTTGGGGTGGGTTTTTTGGGGGGAGGGTTTATTGGAAAGTCTTTGTAGTATAACAAAATGTTTCAAAAAGTAAATAAATACACCTTTCAAGATTTTTAAAATTCCTTTTCAGCAGTGCTGAAGCAGGATTTTTTTTTTTTAACCTTTGGGAAAATCATTAAATGTCATATATTCAATTTTTTCATTTGACAGTGAAACTTCCTTAGAATGACCAATGAACACCAGGATATTTTTGGTGAAATAGAAAAGTTTACAACCAAAAATAAAGATTTCTTTTAAACCGTACCCTTTCCTCTAATGACCACAAACCATTTTAGATAACATAAATATTTACTGTAACATCTACTACCCTTCCTCCTATACAAATTATATTAAAATCATAAGATTAAAAAAAGAAAAAAAAACACTATCATAAGGCTCCTGAGAAGATAAAAAAAATTAATGTTTTTTTTTCAAAGTATGCTTTAGCAATAAACTGGGAAAACATTTTTACATTCAAAGGTTCTGATAAAGACCTCATTTCTAAAATATATAGAGAATTGACTGAAATATATAAGAATTCAAGCCATTCTCCAATGGATAAATGGTCAAAAGATATGAACAGACAATTTTCAAATGAAGAAATTGAAACTATTTCTAGTCATATGGAAAGGTACTCCAAATCACTACTGATCAGAAAAATGCAAATTAAGACAACTCTGAGATACCACTACACACCTGTCATTGGCTAAGATGACAGGAAAAGATAATGGCAAATGTTGGAGGGGATGTGGGAAAACTGGGACATTGATACATTGTTGGTGGAACTGTGAATGGATCCAACCATTGTGGAGAGCAATCTGGAACTATACTCAAAGAGTTATCAAACTGTGCATACTCTTTGACCCAGCAGTGTTTCTACTGGGCCTATATCCCAAAGAGTTCTTAAAGGAGGGAAAGGGACCCACATGTGTAAGAATGTTTGTGGCAGCCCTTTTTGTGTGGCAAGAAACTGGAAACTGAAGGGATGCCCATCAATGGGAGAATGGCTGAATAAATTATGGTATATGAATGTTATGGAATATTATTGTTCTGTAAGAAACGACCAGCAGGATGATTTCAGAGAGGCCTGAAGAGACTTGCATGAACTGATGCTGAATGAAATGAGCAGAACCAGGAGATTATTATACATGGCAACAACAAGACTATATGATGATCAATTCTGATGGACATGGTTCTCTTCAACAATGAGGTGATTCAGTGAGACTACAGATCTTTTTGACGTGTTTCATTTGAAAGTTTACATTTTTTATGCTTTGTGTTGCTGTGTAATTTTTGTACTCTTGGTGGCTAGTTTTTTGTCTAAAAATCTTTTTGGAATATTGCTTAATGTTTTGATTTTATGATAGTGAAGCTTGTATTCAGTGTTTTGCCAATTAACATTATATGCTTGTAATAAAAGCAAAAGAAAAAGCTCACTAAAAAAAAACAAAAAAACAATGAGGTGATTCAAACTAGTTCCTATTGTTCAGTGATGAAGATAGTCATATACATCCAGAGAGAGTCCTGTGGGAACTGAATGTGGACCACAACATTTTAATGCTTTCTGTGAATATTTGCTTACATTTTGTTTTCCTTTTTTTTCCTCTTTCTAGATCTGATTTTTCTTGTGCAGTAAGATAACTTTATAGATATGTATACATATATTGGATTTGTCATAAAATTTAACATATATTAGACTACTTGTCATCTAGGGGTAGGGATGGGGGGAAAGGGGAAAAATTTGGAACAAAAAAAAATTTTTTTTTCCACAAAGGTCAATGTAGAAAAATCACTCATGTTCTGTAAAAAAAAAAAGCTTTAATTAAAAAAAAAACAAAAACAAAGTTTGCTTTAGGAGAAATTCTGGTGCAAGATAACAATAATTTTAGAAGATTAAAAAATTGTAGTCACTTCCAACAGATCATATAAAAATGGCCTTACCAAACACTGACAACAGTGATGGAAATAATTTACTTTGGTATGCAATTATGCTGCTGTTATGTCATTTACATAATACATCTGATTTGCACAACAGTAGAAGCAAAGTAATTGGTTCAGGAACTGTATTTAGAAGCACTTCCTTTATTTCTGACACATAGTATAACACCTAGACAGCAAAGTACCCTTCAAACCCCTTTTAAATCTTCAGAGACATAAAAAACATATTTGAAATTCTCTCTTAAATGGGGGAGGGGCCCTAATCTCATAAACTATTATTTGAAGAATACTGGAGAAATCGATATTTTCCTCTAGTTTTTTCAAAACACAACTGATAAGTATTGAACAACTCTATATACAATACAAAAAGAGAAATCAACTTTCTTCTAGTCTGTCATTCAATCAAGTCATTTGATGTTTCATTTAATCTCAGTAAGTAGAACAAATTATCTGAGAGTTACAAAATCACAACCAATTATGTCCAAGAGCCAACCAATTACTTTGGCAGAAAAGCCCTACTCTTTCCTAAATTGCTGAGAATAAATTTATTCAAAATGCAAAAGATACATAAAGGCAGTATTTATTTCAAGATGTTAACAAGTTATTTTAAAAAAATCCATTTCATTTTATGTTTTTACAGTAGCACACTTGCCAAGAACTCAAAGCAATTTTGCAACCTGTGATCAACTTTTACAAGTAAAATCCTGATACTAATAGAACAATTTTGGGAATTAATTAAAGGTAACTTTTGAAAATCTGCTGTTTAAAATGTATTATCAACAAATACAATATTAAATTCCAAGATTTATGCAATATGACTTAATTCTTATTATAAATACACATAAAAATTCGAGAAAAATGTTTATTTTATTTTATTTTGTAAACACATACTATTTACCTCAATGCTAAGAAGTTTTATGAAGCTACTAACAATTCAAATCTTTGTTACTTAAAATGAATGATCAAAATCTGGTAGCCACTCACCATGATGTACACACATTCTTTGGAACATTATTTTGATTCAGTATTCCTCTTATTAACTAGCCTCCAAGTTTCCTCCATCTCTCAACTGTATCTCCAAATCCTCTCCATCACTCAACTCTCTGACAATGAGGTCGTTTCTATCACACGGTCTTAAAAGATTAAGAAGATTCAGTGGCACAAAGTCCTAAGAGTTGTGAATTCTCACATCTCATCTATTCTGAGACACCTATCACCATAGTACCTAGCTGTTCAGTCACTGATTAGAACACAAATGACGAGGATCTTTCTGCTCCATCTAAACTGGGGCAGGCAGGTTTCCTGGCGAGAGAAGCGGCTGGTGAAGGCTTGCCTGAACAAGTCTGGCCTAGACCTCTAATATCTTGCAAAGCCCCCCCACCTCCTCCTACTACTCAACATCACCACTAACCACCTCTTTACTATTTCATACATACACATGAATATCACTCCACTGTAAGTTAGATGAATTTAAACCTCAATACCGGGTACTTCGGAGCTTTCCAGAATGGCATTTCCCTAAAATAACTTACGGCGGATCAAAGGACAACCAGGTTCAGAAGGCTGGGAGTCAACCAGGGAGCTATTAGAGCCAGGAAAGAGTGTGCCACTGAGACAATCACTTTAACTGGCAACAGTTTCTAAACGCTGGAAGAATCCTTCAGAAGCAAGCTCTCCTGGCCCCACACGCCCCTACCCTGGAGTGCCCACTCCGGAGTCCCGGGACACAGAGGACGTGATGCCCGAGGCGGGGTGGGGGCTGGAGAAGGGGGACGGCTCTTCCCCACCGGCGGTGCCAAGGGCGGCTCCCTGCCTGGCCCCATCGAGCAAAGCCCTCTCCGGTACCCACTCCCAGCGACCTCCCCCTCCCACCCTGGAGGGAGCCTGATGTCCGCCCGCAGCTGCAGTCGCGACCCGACCGGGGTGACAGTGCCGCCAGGGTCCCCGAACCCCGTCCCAGCCCCGGGGGAGGATGCTTCCCGCGGAGGAGTGGTCCAGGTGACAAGCCTGGGCCAAGGAGAGAAAGGCCGCTCGGTTCAGAGCCCGGGGCCTCTGTACGACTACCTTCCCCCCCATCCAAGGAGGCCTCCAGCACCCTTCCCCGACCCCCGGCCGTGCCCGGCGCCCCCGCGCCAACTCAACCCTCCTGCCTGGCCGGCCTCTGCCCGCCCGCCCCAGGAGCCCTGCCGCCTCCGGCCCGACTCTGGAGACTTCGCCTCCGCTCGCCAGACCCCCGGGCCCCGCGAGAACTGCAATGGGTACCTGAATCTGGCCGTGCTTTAGACTCCAGGTGCGACAGGCGCGGTCCCCTCCCTCCCGCAGGCGCCGAGTGGCTCCGCTCCCCACCGGCCGCAGCTCCTTCTCTCTTTTCCAGGAGCGGGAGGGTGGAGAGGTGCGGGAGGGGAGGGGGGAGGGGGAGGCGGGGAGCAGAGGGGCGGCAGGAAGCGAACCGGAACTACTAGAGACGGCCCCGCCCTCAGCCCGAAGCCAGCCCAGAACACTGAGCTCAGATAGGGCAAGAATGGAAGAAGGCGAGGAGGGTTGCCAAGAACTACTTCCGAGTGATCACCGCGCCAGTCTTCCCTAGCAACCGCGTGGGGTTGCTAAGCGGAAGTACCTTCGAAAACTTCACCCCCAGCCCCAGTCTTTCCTCTCTGAGTAGCTCAGCGAAGGGTCCCCCTCCGTCTACAGACTCCCTTCTCCTTCTTACAGTGACAGCCCCTTACTTTCTTCCCCTCAGCTGCGAACCCACGTGAAGATCGGATCATATGCGCGCGCACTCTCATCTATATATCGAATTATCTCGACCTTCTGTATCCCTCCACCTACCCCCATGCCAACTGCACACTAAGTTTCTGACTCTCCCCAGCTCTTCCTAACCTGCCGCCGGGACCCATCGAAGATCCGGTGCTGCTTCTCCCCACGGCAGCCCTCAGCCCTGGAAGAGTCCACGCGGTATAGCGAGCATCTCCCTCTGGTGGGTGTTCCGCTATATTTCAACCGCTCGAAAAACAAACAGAAAACCATCTTTCCTTTCCTATGCTTTGAGATCCTCATTCACATCTTCCCCTTTTACAATTCCAGACACTGAAAAAAATTGGAAACGGTTTTTATTTGAGTCTTCATCAACCTTCTTCTGGTCAGAAAGTATCATAACATTTCTTTGCTAAGATTTTGTAGCAAATATGATTAGATGGTAGGGCATAGAAACAGGAAAGGAATGAATAAACAGGTATTTTTACAACTCTGAAGGGGGGAAATGGGGACAAGTTTAAGGAGCATATTCAAGCTTGAGGTGATAAGAGAATTTCCATGCCTAAAATTCCAATTACACTTACCCTGGTGTGATAGTGGATAGAGGACACTACTTGCTCTTACATTACTTTGCAGAGTTTGCTACCCATGCACCCCTTGCTCATTCTTACTGCTTAGGAGTGTAGTTTCCTTCAAAGCTCAATTGCTAGCGTCTTCTCCATAAATAGCTTCTATTTACCTCAGATACTTTGTATCTGATTTAGTGAGTAAATCTCACCCCTTCAGTAAACCTAAATGAAATATCAGATCCAAAAACAAGTTATGTGTATGTAAAAACATAGATACATCTACAGGTATATATTATGTATGCATATTTATATCCTATGTATGTATGCGTACACAAAAACTAGATTTGTGTATATTAACTATATACCTATATGTATTGTATGTATATTGTATATATACATAGATATGCAGACTACTTAATATATTTACAAACCATCATGGTTTGTGTATAAACTATATTTGTATATATGTATGAACATATATGTATATGTTATATACGTATGTGTATACAGTTTCCAAAATAAAAGTTTTGATTTGTCTAATTTTACAAAACATAGCGCAGAACCTAATATCTACTAAGCACTTATTAAATGATTGTTAATTCAAGTAGGAGAATTGGAAATATCCAAGTAGGAAAGTTAGAAATATTAAAGGTCTTTTAGAAGAGATTCTATTTAAAATGAAACTAAATATTTTTAGAAAGAAGAGTGCAACCTGTCAGATTGGCTAAAATGACAGGAAAAGATGACAAATGTTGGAGGGAATGTGGGAAAACTGGGACACTGATGCATTGTTGGTGGAACTGTGAACAGATCCAACCATTCTGGAAAGCAATTTGGAACTATGCTCAAAAAGTTATCAAACTATGCATACCCTTTGACCCAGCAGTGTTTCTATTGGACTTATATCCCAAAGAAATCATAAAGGAAGGAAAGGGCCCCACATGTGCAAAAATGTATGTGGCAGCCCTTTTTGTAGTGGCTAGAAACTGGAAACTGAATGGATGCCCATCAATTGGAGAATGGCTGAATAAATTATGGTATATGAATGTTATGAAATATTATTGTTCTATAAAAAACAACCAGCAGGATGATTTCAGAGAGGCCTGGAGAGACTTGCATGAACTGATGCTGAGTGAAATGAGCAGAACCAGATCATCATTATACACGACAACAGCAAGACTATATGATGATCAATTCTGAAGAACATGGCTCTCTTCAACAATGAAATGTTTCAAACCAGTTCCAATTGTTCAGTGAAGAAAGCCATATATACCCAGAAAGAGGGATATGAAATGTGGACCACAACATAACATTTTAATATTCCCTATTGATGTTTGCTTGCATTATGATTCCCTTCTCAGATTTTTTTTCTTGCAGATCTGACTTTTCTTGCACAGCAAGATAACTGTAAAAATATGTATACACATATTCGATTTGTCAAGTATTTTAACATAATTAACATGTCAAGTATTTTAACATAATTAACTTCCTGTCATCTAGGGGAGGGGTGGGAACTAGGGGAGGAAAATTTGTAATGGAAAGCTTTGCAAGGGTCAATATTGAAAAATTACCCATACATATGTTTTGCAAATAAAAAGCTTTAATAATAAACAAAAAAAGAAAGAAGAGTGCAGTATTAGAAAACCCTCTCTTTTTCACTCTTCCTACTACACTCTTAGGAATGCATATCCAAATTTCTGACTTGCAGTCTATAGTAAAAGTCATGTTCATCTTCATATTATTTCCTGAATTTGTTTTGCGTTGTCTGCCAATAAGAGTATTTGCATCATGAGATGCTATTTTTTGTTTTGTCATGTTAATCTTTCAAAAAGTTTCAAACTGGGCTCAGTCATTCTACCATTTTCTTTTTCAGCTTAGTATAGAAGGAAAATGAATCTATATGAATTCTGGGTGATTTAAAAGAAACAGCAAGATTATTGTCTTATTGTACCCATGAGTCATTAAACTGACTCACTGTAGACTATAAGACTACAGGAAGATACAAAATAACTGAAATCTAGTGCCAAACCAGTGAAATCTTTAGGAAAGAAGAACTATGTCAGTGCTAGCATTTTATACTTAACACTGATTGCTTTCCCTGACACTCCTGCAAATATTCATGTTCCATATGAAAAGTAACACTAGGACTTTTGCTCATGAATGATTTTGTGCTTTTTATTTGTACTAAAGGTGCCTAGCTGAAAGTGACAAATGAATTCTGCATAATATAATGGAGCTTTTTTTTTTTAAGTGCTAACAGTTTCAAACAAAAGCTTTGGCTCAGCTGTCTCAATTGTCAGCACAATCAATCACTCAGCAAGTATTTATTATTAAGCACTTAATTATGTCCTAGTTGCTGAGGATACAAGTACAAAATCTGGAGGAAAAAAAAACAAAACCTTTCAACAAGGAGTTTACATTCTGACAACAAATGTATGTGTTTATTTTTATATGTTTATAGACTCAATAAGTTAATAAATACAAATATATACAAAGTAGCTCAAGTCTGTAAGGGAGGACACTAGCAGTTGCATGCTATAACGGAAGTCTGAGAAGATGATGCTTAAAACGGTGTCTTAAAGAGACTCTAAGAGGTAGAAAAGGAGTACTTTCCAGGCATGTGAGACAGTCAGTGCAAAGAAATTGAAACAGGAAAAGAACATGTTTGATGAATATGAATCAAGTGAAAAAGGAGAAGCCTTATATCCAAGCGACTTGAAGCCAAAGAAGATCAGCATTCAAACTCCACCTCTGATACATATTGGCTGTTTGACCTAAGCTAAGTCATTTAATTTATTACTGTTCTTTGCAACTCTCTTAAGCGTGGTATGAGACAAAGAAATTACTGATTTGCATTGGTATATTGCATGTTTTAGTTGAGAATTGCCTAGGTCAAAGAAATAAGTACAGTTCCTAAGGCTAAAATGGAAGAAAAAAAATTTCAATTACAGGAAAGATATCCAAAATGTAAAATATCATCTCTACAAAACCTGATTCTTTTTTGAACATATCTATATCTATTAATAATACCACCATCTTCCCAATTCTCTAGCTAGAAGCCCTGAGTCATCTCCAATTTTTTATTTTCTTTCATTTTCAATCAACTGCCACGCCTTCTCTCTCCCTCCATAGTTTCTCTCCAATCATACTCTCCTACAGCTACCATCAAAATCCAAACTCTTATTGAGGTACTGCAGAAAAATAGAAAATTTAGACAAGACAGGACCAACAAACAGTCTGCATGGAACTTACAATCCAGTGGAGACATCTTACCTTAGGATATGTATGTGTGACTTTATTTCATTCATCTTTCTATCCCCATTTCTTAGCATAGTGTTCTGTATGTATATATCTTTTTTTTCTTATTTGCAAAACATATGTATGGATAATTCTTCAACATTAACCTTTACAAAGCTTTCTGTTACAAACTTTCCCCCCCTACTCCCCACCCCTCTCTTAGATGGCAGGATATCCACTTGTATGTATATATCTTTATGTGTATGTGTATTTGAGTATATATGTAGATGTGTGTATATTATCAAACTGAATACTTCATTTAAGCCAATAATTCTTTTTTTTAATTTTTATTTTATTTGCATAACATATGTGTGGGTAATTCTTCAACAATAACCCTTACATAGCTTTCCGTTACAAATTTTTCCCCCCAACTCCCCACCCCTCCCCTAGATGGCAGGATATCCACTACATGTTAATTATGTTAAAATATTGGCAAATCGAATATATGTATACATATTTCCAAACTTATCATTGGTGTGCAAGAAAAATCTTATCTTCACAAACGATATATCAGATAAAGGAAACACAATGTAAGCAAACATCAATCAAGAAGTATGAGAATGTTATGTTGTGGTCCACATTTCGCATCCCTCTCTCTGGGTGTATATGGCTTTCTTCAGTGAACAATTGGAGGTGGTTTGAAACATTTCATTGTTGAAGAGAGCCATGTCCATCAGAATTGATCGTCATATAGTACTGTTGTTGCCGTGTATGATGATCTCCTGGTTCTGCTCATTTCACTCAGCATCAGTTCATGTAAGTCTCTCCAGGCCTCTCTGAAATCATCTTGCTGGTCATTTCTTACAGAACAATAATATTCCATAACATTCATATACCATAATTTATTCAGCCATTCTCCAATTGAAGGGCATCTATTCAATTTCCAGTTTCTAGCCACTACAAAAAGGGCTGCCACAAACATTCTTGCACATGTGGGGCCTTTTCCTTCCTTTATGATTTCTTTGGGATATAAGCCCAATAGAAATTAAGCCAATAATTCTTGAACATAATTTTAGTATTATCTTTGAAATCAAAAATCAAGTTCAAAAACCAATTCTAATACTTGCTATTTGTGTGAATTAAGTATCAATTTCTTCATCTGTAAAATGAGGGGTGAAGCTAAATCCCTTTCAACTCTGGAATTATGATCCTATGGTCACATTCTGATTAGCCTTAGCATGGTAGCCCATGCCTAGAAATCTCTGCTATTAGAAGAGACCCTGGAAGGTACATCTTTGAATTCAACAGCTCTGAATTGAAATTGGACTAAAGCTTAATGGGTGTCAACACTTATTTAGTTCTGTCCCTAATAAAGTAAGATTTGGGAATTAAGGGAATACTAGGTTGCCTAAGGAAGGTTGAACTGATCCCAGTCAGAAACAAAGAGATTGAAGTTTCCATGTAACAATCAGCAGTGAGATAAGGATAAGGCTTGTGAGGAGTTAATTCACTTTCACTCTAGGTAATAGGAAGAAGCAATATCACACTCTTAACCTCCCCCCAGAATCCAATATTAAAGCATCAAGGTTTTTTTTTTTATTAAATTTTAAAAACACTTATTATTAAATAACTATTAAAATAGTCTAATAAGTGAAAATTTTCTTTCATAAAGTCTCTTTTCTCCCTCAAAGTTTTTGTTTTTTTGTTTTTTTGGTTTTTGTTTTTAATGTAGGTGGGGTTTGCCCTTTTTACTAAATCTGGATTGGGAATAAAATCTAGAAGATTTTTGGAAAGCTCTCGAGAAACAGCTTGGTGATAATCTTTGTAAATTTAAACCAGCTGCCCTAGAAGGGACACTACATGGAAGGAAACTTGTAGTAGTTTTATGAATCTCCAAATACTCAGAGTAAGGAATTGACATAAGTAAAAAGACCACCATCAGGAATCTAAGAAGGAAGAAAGAAAATGGCTGCAAATAGGTCATAAAATGATACAAAATAGAACTCAACATTTTTGAATGGTCCAAGAGCAAGACATTTATTCCCACTGCCAGTTGAAAGGATTCTGTCTGGAATTGTGGGTTGTAAGGATTATGGTACCCAAATATAAAAGAGGAGAAAGCTTAAATAAATGAAAGATACTTGAATTCCCTGAGGCAAAAAAAGGTGTTTTAACTCCTCCCTCTGAGAATCCAGTGTAATCCTTCCACAATACAGCTGCTGAAAAATTGGCAGCATATGTAACAGAGGTGAATGGCAAGAAACAACAAAGGAGGACTGCTTAACAGTGATAGTAAAAAGTGCCTACAATATATAGAAGGTGCAAAGGAAATGAACAGTGGAGTGGAGGATCATGCAAAGAGAAAGAATAACTAGCAAAAAAGCAACAGGCCACAAAACATTACAGTGAACCTAGTGTTATGAATCATAGAGACACTAGATTTCTGTAGAGAAGGGTATAACTATAGAGAGGAAGTGGTTTAAAGAATGCTTTGTCTCTCAAGAGGATTTTTGTTCATGTCGAACTCTTCTTTACCCCATGACCATAACATGGAGGAACTTCTATCCTCCACCATCCAAGCTTTTGTTTGTTGCTTCCACGACACTATCTAGTCCCCTGCCATTCCCTGCTCCTTTTGCCTTCACTCTTACCCAACATCAGGGTCTTTTCAAATGAGTAGTGTCTTCTCATTATGTGGCCAAAATATATGAGGTTCAGTATTTGTCCTTCCAATAAGTAGTCTGAATTAATTTAAGTATTTTGACTATGTTGATCCCTTTATCATCTGAGATCTCTCAAAAGTTTTCTCCAGTGCCACAAATTGAAAGTGTTGATTCTGGGGTGGTCAACTTTCCTAATATAATTCAACTCTCACAGCCATACATTACTACTGGAAAAAAAGCTATCTTTGACAATATGGATTTTTGTCAGCAAAGTGATATCTCAGGTTTGTTTTTTTTTTAGTATACTGTTCATATTTGTCATAGTTTTCCTTCTAAAGAACAAGTGTCTTTTAATTTCATGACTGCTGTCACTGTCTACAGTGACCTTTGAGCTCAAGAATCTGAAACTGCTTTCATTTTTTTCTCCCTTTATTTGACAGCAAGTGAAAGGACCAATTGCCAGGATCTTAGGGTTTTTTGTTTTGTTTTGTTTTGTTTTTTTAATGTTGGCTAGAACTTTTATAATCTTCTTTCTCCTTCACTGAAGCTGCTTGATTTTTCTTCATTTACTGCCATCCAAGTGATATTGTTGTCTTCTACAAATATAATATGTTGATCTTAATCCTAACAATTTTAATTCCTGCTCTTGATTTATCCAGCATGGCATTTCACATGATGTACTCTGCACATGAGTCAAAAAAATAAGATGACAATTAACATTGTTGTCATACTCCTTTCCCAATCATAAACCAATTAGTTGTTTCATGTTTGGTTCTGTTACTTCTTGACTCCAATACAGGTTCCTTAGGAGATCTGGTATTTTTACCTCTTTGATGACTTGCCACAAATAGCTAAGATCCACAGCCAAAGGCTTTAGTGTGTTCAGTGAAGCAGAAATAGATGTTTGAAGGTTGATTTTTTTGAGGGTTCCCCTCCCGAAACTTCCTTAATTTATAATTCAGTAAATATTGGCAATTTGGTATCTAGTTCTTCTGCTTCTTTTTTTTTTTTTAACTATCTGGCACACATGGTAATTTCCAAGTCACATATTGATGAAGCCCAGTTTGCAGAATCATGAACATAACTTTGTTGGTTATGAAATTAGTACAATTGTTTTGTAATTTGAATATTCTTTGGTATTAACCTTGTTTGGGAATGAGAAGTAAACTGATCTTTTCCAATTCAGTAGCCTTTGCTGAGTTTTCCAAAATCACTGGCATATTGAGTAAAGCATTTTAACAGCAGCATATTTTTTAAAATTAAAACTTTTGTGTGAATTAAGTCTCAGTTTCTTCATCTGTAAAATAAGGGGTGAAGCTAGATCCCTTTCAACTCTGGAACTATGATCCTATGATCATAAATTCTGATTAGCCTTAGCATGGTAGCCCATGCCTATAAATCTCTACTATTAGAAGAAACCCTGGAAAGTACATCTTTGAATTCAACAGCTCTGAATTGCAATTGGACTAAAGCTTAATGGACATAAGCATAGATAATTCTTCGACATTAATCCTTGAAAAACATTGTTAACAGGATTTTAAATACCTCAGCTGGAATTTCATAACTTTTACTATCTTTATTCTTAGAAGTGTTAACTAAGGCCAACTTGACTTCATTCCCCAGGACAACTAGATATTCTCAAGAGGTTATGGCAAGTGTTTCTGTGTAAATAAAACCATTTTTTTTATTAAAGCTTTTTCTTTTCAAAACATATGCATAGATAATTTTCAACATTTATTCTTGCAAACCTTGTGTTCCAAATTTTTTCCTTCCCTTTCCCCCATTCCCTTCCTCAAACAAGTAATCCAATTTATGTCAAACATATGCAGTGTTTCTATACATGTTTCTACAATTATTGTGCTGCACAAGAAAAATCAGATCAAAAAGGGAAAAAATGAGAAAAAAAATGTAAGTGAACGACGACAAAAAGAGTGAAATTGGGGCAGCTAGGTGGCGCAGTGGATAGAGCACCAGCCCTGAAGTCAGGAGGACCTGAGTTCAAATCTGGTCTTGGACACTTAACAGTCCCTAGCTGTGTGATCCTGGGCAAGTCACTTAACCTCAATTGCCTCAGCAAAAAGCAAAAAAAAAAAAAAAAAAGAGTGAAATTACTATGTTTTGATCCACATTCAGTCCCCAAGGTCCTTTCTCTGGATGCAGATGGCTCTCTTCATCATAAGACCATTAAAACTGACTTGAATCATCTCATTGTTGAAAATAGCCATGCCCATCATAACAATTTTGGAAGATGTTTGAGGCTGAATCCTTTAAAGGGAAGTTGAAGGTTTCTCTTGTGAAAGTGTCAGATTTTGAAATTCCTGGGCTCCACTCTTGGAATTAAACCTCTATCCTCAGGTTTAAAATGTCATACAAGCTACATTTCAGAAGAAATATCCCATCCCTTAGAAGGAAGCTTATAGGGATTTAGAAAAGCCTGATTATGTGACCTCTGTAATTTGCTTAGTTTTAACAATTTATTCACCTACTAAAGATAATATATGAAGTGGGGTACAGTCCAGGAATGTTAAACTCAAAGAGAAACAGGGACATTAAAACATACATAATGATCCTAGGGCCACAGATAAATTTTCAAATGTAATGTTATCTGTTGTATTTTTAAATTTTATTTTCCTAATTATTTCCCAATTCTATTTTAAAACATTTTTATTTAACATTCATTTTTAAAATTTTTGAGCTATGGAGTGGAGCCAAAATGATAGAAGCCAGGAAGTTGCTTGAACTTCCTACAATTTCCCTCAGAAACAATGCTAAATAAAGTCTCTAAACAGATTCTGGAGTGACAGAACCCACAAAAAGGTGGTGTGAAACAAATTTCCAGCTTAAGATAACTTAAAATGACTTCAGGAAAGGTCTGTTTGACTTGGGTAATAGAGGAACATGGCCCACTATAGGCACAATGCAGGCAATCTACCAGGAGGTTTTTAGCAGCTAAAGCTCTTCAGTCCTGGCTAAACAAGTCAGTGAAACAGGAGGCCACCTATAAGGACTCCAGGTCAGGACAAAAGGAAAATTGTCAACTCTGAAACCTTGGGACAATAGGCCAACTAGACAAGACCAACCTGGAGCAATGAGTAAGCTCCCAGCATCTCCAGTCCCTATACAGAAAGTGACAACATTCCCATCCCTGAGAAAAAGAAGCTTGAGACAGTGTCCCCTGTGTCCAAAAAGCAGAGGTCACCTTTTTTTTTAAAAGCGTTTTATTTGCAAAACATATGTATGGGTAATTTTTCAACATTGATCCTTACAAACCTTCCTGTTACAAAATTTTTCCCCCCAACCCCCATTCCTCCCCTAGATGGCAGGAAGTCCACTACATGTTAATTATGTTAAAATACTTGACAAATCTAATATGTGTACACATATTTTTACAGTTATCTTGCTGTGCAAGAAAAGTCAGATCTACAAGGGAAAAAATATCTGAGAAGGGAAACATAATGCAAGTAAATATCAATAGAGAACATGAAAATGTTATGTTGTGGTCCACATTCATATCCCTTTCTCTGGGTGTATATGGCTTTTATCATCACTGAACAATTGGAACTTGGTTTGAAACATTTCATTGTTGAAGAGAACCATGTCCATCAGAATTGATCATCATATAGTATTGTTGTTGCGGTGTATAATGATCTCCTGGTTCTGCTCAGTTCACTCAGCATCAGTTCATGCAAGTCTCTCCAGGCCTCTCTGAAATCATCTTGTTGTTCATTTCTTACAGAATAATAATATTCCATAACATTCATATACCATAATTTATTCAGCCACTCTCCAATTGATGGGCATCCATTCAGTTTCCAGTTTCTAGCCACTACAAAAAGAGCTGCCACAAACATTCTTGCACATGTGGGTCCCTTTCCCTCCTCTAAGATCTCTTTGGGATATAGGCCCAGTAGAAACACTGCTGGGACAAACGGTATGCACAGTTTGATAACTTTTTGAGCATAGCTCCAAATTGCTCTCTAGAATGGTTGGATCCGTTCACAGTTCCACCAACAATGTATCAGTGTCCCAGTTTTCCCACATCCCCTCCAATATTTGTCATTATCTTTTCCTATCATCTTAGCCAATCTGACAGGTGTGTAGTGGTACCTCAGAGTTGTCTTAATTTGCATTTCTCTGATCACTAGTGATTTGAAACACCTTTTCATATGACTAGAAATAGTTTCAATTTCATCATCTGAAAATTGTCTTTATATCCTTTGACCATTTATTGATTGGAGAGTGGCTTGAATTCCTATAAATATGAGACAATTCTCTATGTTTTAGAAATGAGGCCTTTATCAGAATCCTTAAATGTAAAGATGATTTCCCAATTTATTGCTACCCTCCTAATCTTTTCTGCATTAGTGTTGTTTGTACAAAAACTTTTAACTTAATATAATCAAAATTATCTATCTGGTGTTCAATTAAAAGTTCCAGTTCTTCTTTGGACACAAATTTATTGCTTCTTTGCAGGTAATTTGCTTATAATATCACTCTTTATATCTAAATTATGAACCCATTTAGATCTTGGTATATGGTGTTAGGTATGGGTCAAGCCCTAATTTCTTCCATACAAGTTTCCAATTTTCCCAGCAGTTTTTGTCGAATAGTGAGCACATATCGCAAGAGATGAGGTCTTTGGGTTTATCAAACACTAGATTGCTATATAGTTATTGCCTGGTTTGTCCTGATAATCTATCCTATGCCACTGATCAACTACTCTATTTCTCAGCCAGTGCCAAATGGTTTTGATGACCACTGCTTTATAATATAGTTTTAGATCTGATACAGCAAGGTCACCTTCCTCAGCCTTTTTTTTTTTTTCATTAATTCCCTTGAAATTCTTGACCTTTTGTTCTTCCAAATGAACTTTGCTACTATTTTTTCTAGATCTGTAAAATAATTTCTTGGGAGTTTGATTGGTGTGGCACTAAGTAAGTAAATTAGTTTGGGTAGTATTGTCATTTTTATTACATTTGCTCGGCCTACCCATGAGCACT
Source organism: Myrmecobius fasciatus (assembly GCA_023553655.1). Lineage (NCBI taxonomy): Eukaryota > Metazoa > Chordata > Mammalia > Dasyuromorphia > Myrmecobiidae > Myrmecobius > Myrmecobius fasciatus. Next base: position 509,058 of record JAJPUD010000702.1, on the reverse strand, counting down.
TGATGTTTTTCCAACTGAATAGGTCTGACTTTATTTATGTGGAAAATATTTTGTAGTTTAGTTCTATAGTTCCTGACTTTTCCTTGGCAGATAGATTCCCAAATATTTTATACTGTCAACAATTATTTTGAATGGAATTTCTTTTTGTATCTCTTGCTGCTGAACTTTGTTGGTAATATATAAAAATGCTGATGATTTATATGGATTTATTTTGTATCCTGCAACTTTGCTAAAGTTGTGAATTGTTTCTAGTAGTTTTTTAGTTGAGTCTATAGGGTTATCTAAGTATACCATCATGCCATCTGCAAAGAGTGATAATTTGGTTTCCTCATTACCTACTCTAATTCCTTTAATCTCTTTTTTCTTCTCTTATTGCCAAAGCTAACATTTCTAATACATTATTAAATAGTAATGGTGACAGTGGGCAGCCTTGTTTCCCTCCTGATCTTATTGAGAATGGTTCTAGTTTGTCCCTATTACATATGATGCTTGCTGATGGTTTTAAGTAGATGCTACTGATCATTTTAAGAAAAGCCCATTTATTCCTATACTCTCTAATGTTTTTAATAGGAATGGGTGTTGGATTTTATCAAATGCTTTTTCTGTATCTATTGAGATAATCATGATTTTTGTTAATTTGGTTATTAATATAATTGATTATGCTAATAGTTTTCCTAATATTGAACCAGCCCTTAATTCCTAGTATAAATCCTACTTGGTCATAGTGTACTATCCTGGGGATGACTTTCTGTAATCTCATTGCTAATATCTTATTTAAAATTTTTGCGTCAATATTCATTAGGGAAATGGGTCTATAGTTTTCTTTCTCTGTTTTCACCCTACCTGGTTTAGCTGTCAGCACCATATCTGTATCATAGCAGGAATTTGGTAGTATACCTTCTTTCCCTATTTTTTCAAATAGTTTATATAGTATTGGAATTAATGGTTCTTTGAATGTTTGGTAAAATTCACATGTAAATCCATCTGGTCCTGGAGATTTTTTCTTAGGGAGTTGATTAATTGCTTATTCTATTTCTTTTTTCTAAAATGAGGCTATTTAGATAATTTATTTCCTCTTCTGTTAACCTGGGCAAGCTATATTTTTGTAGATATTCCTCCATTTCATTTAGATTAACAAATTTATTGGCATAAAGTTGGGTAAAGTAACTCCTAATTATTGCTCTAATTTCCTCTTCATTGGAGGAAAGTTCTCCCTTAACATTTTGAGAGGAATTTGATTTTCCTCTTTCCTTTTTCTAATCAAATTAACTAAAGACTTATCTATTTTGTTCTTTTTTTTCCCATAAAACCAACTCTTAGTTTTATTTATTAATGCAATAGTTTTCTTATTTTCAATTTTATTACTGTCCCCTTTTATTTTCAGAATTTCCAATTTGATATTTAATTGAGGATTTTTAATTTGCTCTTTTTCTAAGCTTTTTTAATTGTAAGCCCAATTCATTGATCTTCTCTTTTGCAGAGCTCACCTTTAAAAAAAGAATATGATCATAGAAAGCTACTATGGCCACAGGGAAGATCAGAAGACAAACTCAGAAGAGAACAGCAGTGGTAAAATGCTTATATGTGAAGACTTGAAGGGGAATAAAATTGGTGTAAAGCTCAAAAAGTTCTCTTGGAAGAACTTAAAAAGGATTTTAAAAATCAAGAGAAGAAGAAAAAGTAAGGGAAAAAAATGAGTTATGCAGGAGAATTATGAAAAAAGTCAGCAATTTGGAAAAGGAAGAACAAAAATTGACTAAAGAAAACAACTCTAAAAAATAGAATTGTCAAAATGAGGAAAAAAAATTCAAAGAAGAAAAAAATCTTGAATTGACCATATTGAAAAGAAGGTACAAAAGCTAACTGAAGAAAATAATTAATTAAAAATTAGAATTTGTCAAGTGGAAGCTAATTATTAGATATCAAAAATTTTTAAACAATTATTTAAATGAAAAATTAAAATAAAATGTAAAATACTTCATTGGAAAAACAACTGATCTGAAATATATATCCAGGAGAAATATTTTAAGAATTATTGGACTACTTGAAAGCCATAATCAAAAAAAAAGAGTCCTGAGAGAAATCTTTCAAGAAATCATGAAGGAAAACTGCCCTGATATCTTTAGAAATAGTAAAATAGTCATTGAAAGAAGCTACTAATAACCCCCTGGAAGAGATCCCAAAATGAAAACTCCAAGGAATATTGTAGCTAAATTCCAGAATTAGCTGGTCAAAGAGAAAATACTGCAAGCAGTGAGAAAGAAACAATTCAAATATCAAGGAGCCAGGATTTAGCAGCTTCCACATTAAAAGCCTGAAATACATTTAGGAAGGCTAAGGAGTTTGGACTATAACCAAGAATCAACTACCCAACAAAATTGAGCATAATCTGTCAGGGGGAAAGATGGATATTCAATGAAATAGGGAACTTTCAAACATTTCTGATGAAAAGATCAGAACTAAACAGAAAATTTGATCTTCAAATACAAGGCTCAAGAGAAACATAAAAAGATAAACAGGAAAGGAAAAATAACATTATTTGAAGATTAAATTATTTAAATCCCTACACAAGAGATTACTTTTAACTCTTGAGAACTATATATTATGGCAGTTAGAAGAGAGAGTATTGATATAACTTGACTTTGGTGTTATAGGAGCAACCTGCTAGTGGCTGCTGGGGATCTAATTCTGATCAGCAGAATAGATCCCTTCATGTGAAAGGATGATAATGCTGCAAGGAGACTGAGAGTTGTATGCTCTGACCTCTCTCTTCATTTCCAATTCACAAGCAACATCTGTATCAGTGAAGATTGATTTGCAACTCCTTCAAGTGTGTTATGATTCACAGATGTGGGGGCTTTTGGAGAAGAGAACTGCCCCTTCACATTTAAGTGTGGTCCTTAACACTTTGCTATGATGTGAAAAAAGAAATTAATGGACAGAAAAAGAATTATACTGGAAGAAAAGAGGAGGTAAAAAGAGGCAAATTATATTACACAAAACACACAAAACCTATTACAATAAACAGAAAGAAGGGAGGGGGAGGAGCATTGTTTGAACTTTAATCTCATCAGATTTGGCTCAAAGAGGGAATAATTTACACACTTAATTGGATATAGAAATTTATTTTATCCTGTAGGGAATTAGGGAGGAGGGGGGGAAAAAGGGTGCTGATAGAAGGGAGAGATATTTGAAGGAGGTAAGAGTCAGAAGCAAAACACTGATGAAGAGAGAAAGGATGAAAAGAAAGACAAAAGTATAAACAGGGAAAATAAGATGGAGGAAAATACACAATAATCATAACCATGAATGAAAATGAAATGAATTCACCCAGAAAATGGAAGTAGATAGCAGAATGGGTTAAAAGCTAGAATCCAACAATATGTATACAAAAAACATACTTGAAATAGAGAGATACAGAGTTAGAGCACAATATATTATGCATCAGGTGAAAAAAAAAGTAGGGATAGCAATCCTGATTGCAAAGCAAAAGCAAAAATAGATCTAATTAAAAGAGATAAAGAAGGAAATTACATTTTGCTAAAGTTGAATGAGTGAAGTAAGATCAATACTAAACTTATATGCATCAAGTGGTATAGCATCCAATTCTTAGAGAAGTTAAGTGAATTACAGGAAGAAAAAGAAAACAAAACTATACTAGGAGGATCTCAATCATCCCCTCTCAGAACCAGATAAATCTAATCACAAAATGAATAGAATTTTAGAAAAGTTAGGGATGAAAGATCTTTGGAGAAAATGAATAAAGATAGTAAGGAATATATCTTTTTCTCAGCAGCATATTGCACCTATACAAAAATTGACCATATGTTAGAGTATAAAAACCTCACATGCAAAAAAGCAGAAATATTAAATGTATCTGATACAAAAAAAATGTTTTATAAAGGCCTATGGAAAAATAGATCAATAATTAATTGGAACCTAAATAATTAATCCTAAAGAATGAGTGGGTCAAACAACAAAGTGCACAGTAACTCCATCCAAGAGAATGATAACAATGAAACAACATACTAAAACTTAAAAGATGCAGCTAAAGCAGTTCTTAGGAGAAATGTTATATCTCTAGATGCTTACATGAATAAAATAAGATCAAGAAATTGGACATGCAACTAAAAATGCTAGCAAAAGAACATCCCCCCTCAATTAAATACCAGATTAGAAATTATGAAAATCAAAGGAGAAATTAAAAGTAAGAAAACTATTGAACTAATTTATGAATTTTTTTGGAGAAAACCAAAATAGATAAACTTTGGTAATTCTATCAGAAAAAAGAAAACCAAATTATCATTATCAAAAATAAAAAGGTTGAACTTACAATGAAGAGGAAATTAAAGCAATAATTAGTTATTTTGCCCAACTGTATGTCAATAAATTTCACAATCTAATTAAAATGGAAGAATATTTACAAAAATGTAAATTGCCCAGGATAACAAGATTAAAAAAAATACTTAACCCCATTTTAGAAAATAAATTGAACATGCCATCAATGAACTCCCTCAAAAAAAAAAATCCCCGGGCCCGGTTAAATTTAAAATAAATTTTTTAAAAAAAAAAAAAAAAAAAAAAAAAGATTTTTTTTATTTTCAAAACTACAAAGATAGTTTTCAACATTCACCCTTGCAAAACCTTGGGTTCCATTTTTTTTCTCCCTCCCTCCCCCCAGCTCCTCTCCAGACAGCAAATAATCCAATATATATTAAACGTGCAATTTTCAATATATATTTCCATAATCATATTGCACAAGAAAAATCAGATCAAAAAGGGGAAAAAATAAGAAAGAAAACAAAATGCAAGCAAGTAACCAAAAAGAAGTGAAACTGCTATGTTGTGATCCATATTCAGTCCCCACAGTCCTCTCTCTGGATGCAAATGGCTCTCTCCATCACAAGACCATTGGAACCGGCCTGAATCACCTCATTGTTGAAAAGAGCCATGTTCATCAGAGTTGATCATCGTATGTTCTTCTTGTTGCTATATACAATGTTCTCTTGGTTCTACTTATTTCACTTAGCATCAGTTTATGTCAGTCTCTCCAGTTCTTTATGAAATCATCCTGCTCATCATTTCTTATAGAACAATATTCCATAATATCAATATGCCATAACTTATTCAGTCAATCTTCAACTGATGGACTTCCACTCAGTTTTCAGCTTCTTGCCACTACAAAAGGGCTACCACAAACATTTTTATTCATGTGGATCCTTTTCCCTTTTTTATGATCTCTTTGGGGCACAGAGACACTGCTGGATCAAAAGATATGCACAGTATGATAGCCCTGTGGGCATAGTTCCATATTGCTCTTCAAAATGGTTGAAGCAGTTCACAATTCCACAATTCCACAATGTATTAATGTCCTAGTTTTCCCACATCCCCTCCAACATTCATCATTATCTTTTCCTATCATCTTAGCCAATCTGAGAGGTGTGTAGTTACAAATGAATTCTACCAAACATTTAAAGAACAATTCCAACACTATATAAACTATTTGGAGAAATAGGAAAAGAAAGCATCCTGTCAAATAACTTTTTTGACGTAAATATGGTTGTGATATAAAAACCAGGAAGAGCTTAAACAAAGAAAGAAAATGATAGACCAATTTCCCTAATGAATGTTGATGCAAAATTTTTAAATAAAATATTAGCAAAGAATTGACAGGAAATTATCACCAGCATAATATACTATGATCAAGTGGGATTCATAACAGGAATGTAGGGCTGCTTCCATATCAGGAAAACTATCAGCATAATTGACCATATCAAAAAAAAAAAAACCTAACAAACCATAAGATTGCCTCAATTGATGCAGAAAAAGCTTTTGAAAAAAATATAGCAGCCATTTCAATTAAATACATGACAGATAGTAATAAATGAAGTGTTCCTCAAAATGATAAGCAGCATCTATTAAATACCATCAGCAAGCATTAAATGTAATGTGGATAAGCTAAAAGCATTCCCAATAAGACCAGAAGTGGATCAAGAACACCTGATTTTACCACTATATTATTCAATCGCATACTAGAAAAGTTACCTTTAACAAGAAAAGGAAAAAAAAAATAGAAGGAATTGGACTAAGTAATGAGGAAACAAAACTTCACTCTGCAGATTATATGAAGGAATATAATGGTATTCTTAAAGAATCCTAGAGGATCAATTAAAACACTGCTTGAAACAATTAACAACTTTAGCAAAGGTGCAGGATATAAAATAAATCCAAATAAATCATTGGAATTTCTATATATTATTAACAAAGCCCAGCAGCAAAAGATAGAGAAATCCCAATTAAAATAATTGTAAACAATAAAAAATATTTGGGAGTCTTACCTACCAATACAAATCTAGGAACTATATCGAAACAGTTACAAAACACTTTTCACATGAAGTGAGATCTAAAAAATTGAAAAAATATCAATTGTTCATGGATATATTTTAACATATATTCATGTATATTTAATATAATAAAAATCTTAATTCTATCTAAATCTACTTCTTCAGTGTCATACCAATCAAACTGCCAAAAAATTATTTTATATAGATACAAAAAAATAACAAAATTTATCTGGAATAATAAAAGGTCAAGAATATCGGGGGAATTAATGGAGAGAAAATTGCAAAGAAAAGTTGCCTAGCTGGAGCAGACCTAAAATTATTTTATAAAGCAGCAATCAACAAAACCATTTAGTACTGGCTAAAAAAATAGAGTAATGGTTCAATGGAATAAGTTGGGTACACAAGACATAGTAGTCAAAGACTCTAGTAATCTATTGTTTGACAAACCCAAAGACTCTAACTTCTAAGATGAAAACTTCCTATTCAATAAAACTTTTGGGAAAAAAATAGAAACTAGAAATGGCAGAAACAAGGCATAAACTAATATAGCATACCCTATATACCAAGATAAGATGAAAATAAGTTCATGATTTTTTTTCATTTTGTTAAAGCTTTTTATTTGCAAAACATATGTATGATTAATTTTTCAACACTGACCTTTGCAAAGCTTTCTGTTGCAAATTTTTCCCCCCTAGTCCCTACCCCTTCCCTAGATGGCAGGAAATCTACTACATATTATATGTTAAAATACTTGACAAATCAAATATGTGTATACATATTTTTACAGTGATCTTGCTGTGCAAGAAAAATCGGATCTACAAGCAAAAAAAAAATCTGAAAAAGGAAACATAATGCAAGCAAACATCAGTGGAGAGCATGAAAATGTTATATTGTGGTCCACATTCATATCTCTCTCTATGGGTGTATATGGCTTTCTTCATCACTGAACAATTGGAACTGGTTTTCAACATTTCATTGTTGAAGAGAACCATGTCCATCAGAATTGATCATCATATAGTCTTGTTGTTGCTGTGTATAATGATCTACTGGTTCTGCTCATTTCACTCAGCATCAGTTCATGCAAGTCTCTCCAGGCCTCTCTGAAATAGTCCTGCTGGTCGTTTCTTACAGAACAATAATATTCCATGACATTCATATACCATAATTTATTTAGCCATTCTCTAATTGATAGGCATCCATTCAGTTTCCAGTTTCTTGCCACTACAAAAAAGGGCTACCACAAACATTTTTGCACATGTGGGTCCCTTTCCTTCCTTTAAGATCTCTTTGGGATATAAGCCCAATAAAAGCACTGCTGGATCAAAGGGTATGCACAGTTTGATATAAATTCATGATTTAGATAAAGACTAATACTATAAGCAAATTAGAAGAGTAAGGGATAATCTGTCAGATTTTTGGAGAAGAGAGGGATTTATGACCAAATAAGAACATTATGAAATGCAAAATGGATAATTTTAATTATATTAAAAAGGTTTCATACAAACAAAAGCAATGTGAACAAGATTAGAAGGAAAGCAGAAAGCTGGGAAATAATTTTTATGGGAAGTATTCTAATTAAGGCCTCATTTCTAAAATATAGAGAGAATTGACTCTAATTTGTTAAAAACAACCAAACAAATATCATTCCCCAATTGATAAATGATCAAAGGATATGAACAGACAATTTTGAGATGAAAAAATTAATCATTTTTACTCATGTGAAAAATTGCTCTAAATCACTATTGATTAGAAAAATGCAAATTAAAACTTCATACCTATCAGATTGGTTATGATTATAAGAAATGAAAATGATAAATGTTGGAGGGGCTGGAGTTCTGAACCGATACAACCGGTCTGAAGAGCAATTTGGAACTATGTCCAAAGAGCTACAAAACTGGATATATCCTTTAATCCAGCAGGACCACTATTGGGTCAGTATACCAACAAGATCATAAAAAAGGAGAAAAGGACCCACATGAGAAAAAAATTTTGTTAACAGCTCTTTTTTTTTCTTTTTTTTATGTACACATATATATACATGTATTGTGCTGTACAATCAGATCAAAAAGGAAAAAAAATGAGAAAGAAAAAAAAATGCAAGCAAACAACAAAAAGAGTGAAAATGCTATGTTATAATTCACACTCAGTTCCCACAGTCCTTTCTCTGGATATAGATGGCTCTCTCTATTACAAGATCATTGGACATGGCCTCAGTCATCACAATGTTAAAAAAAAAACTATCAGAATTAATCTTCATATAATCTTGTTGCCATATACAATGATCTCCTGCTTCTTCTTATTTCATTCAGCTTCAGTTCATGTAATGCAGCAGCTCTCTTTGTGATGGCAAAGAAGTAGAAATTGAGGGGATACCCGTAAACTGAGGAATGACTGAATAAGTTGTGATATATGAATGTAGTAGAATACTATTATTTCACAAGAGATGATGAGCAGGCAGATTTCAGAAAAACTGGAAAGACATATGAACTAATGCTGAGTGAAATGAGCAGAAGCAGGAGAACATTGTGCACAGTAACAGCAAAATTATAGGATGATCAATTATGATAAATGTGATTCTTCTCAACGATACTTTTTTCCAAGACAATTCCAATAGACTTGTGATGGAAAATGCCATTCACATCCAGAGAAAAAAACTATGGAGACTGAATTCAGATCAAAGCATACAATTTTCACTCCCCCCCTTTTTTTCGTGGTTTTCTCCTTTGTCTGATTTTTCTTTCACAACATGACTAATATGGAAATGTTTAAAATGATTGTACATGTTCCATCAAACCAAGAGCAGATGAAACCTCTAGACTGGTTTTGAAGTCAAAGAACCCACAATATCTGGAGTACAACACATTTCTAGAAGATACCCTGGAAGAACTTCAAAACAGGTCTGTTTTAATTGGGCAAGGGGGTGGTCTGCCAAACCCAGACTGCAGCACAAGGAGACTGGGGCAGGGAGCTGGAGCAGGAGTCAGAGTGTTGTGGCTTTCACATATGTGGGAGTCTTTTGTGGGCCTCTTGGGTCAATCTGTCCTTATTGTAAGCAGGTGGTTTGTAAGGTCTGCCTTTTGTGGGGGATAGAGTATGAACTACTGAACTCCTGAAGAGCACTGGACCTACCTGCCATTACACAGCACCCTAAAGCAATCATTCAATCAGAGAACTGCCCAGCACTTGAAATAACTCAATCAGCAGAACTGCCCATCACCTGAAATAACTCAATCAGCAGAACTGCCCCAGAGCAAATTAAAGCAGCTCTCCCTCCTTTGCCTTGAATAGACCTCACACCTTTAAAAAAACAAACAAACAAACAAACCTCTCAGCATAGATAGCTTTTATAGAGAGAGAGGGAGGAACAGACCTCAAATCCTGAAGTCTCTAAAGGTAAAGCAACTTCAGAAAAAGCCCCAAAGAGAGACAGAAACTGGACCCCATGTCACAAGGCTTTCTTTGAAGATTACATAAAGGATCTTAAAAGAGAGTTAGAAGAAATATGGGGAAATGAAATGAGATCATTGCAAAAAAAAAATGGAAAAAATGGAAAAATGTAATTGGTCAATTGCAAAAGGAGCTAAAAACAGTAACTGAAGGAAATAAGACATTAAAAATTAGAATTGAACAAATGGAAGTGAATGACTCAACAAGACTTCAAGAATCAGTCAAACACAAATGTTGGAGGGGATGTGGGAAAATTGGGACACTGATACATTGTTGGTGGAACTGTGAACAGATCCAACCATTCTAGAGAGCAATTTGAAACTATGCTCAAAAAGTCATCAAACTGTGCATACCCTTTGACCCAGCAGTGTTTCAATTGAGCTTATATCACAAAGAGATCTTAAAGGAAGGAAAGGGACCCACGTGCAAGAATGTTTGTGGCAGCCCTTTTTGTTGTGGCTAGAAACTGGAAACTGAATGGATGCCCATCAATTGGAGAGTGGCTGAATAAATTATGGTATATGAATGTTATGGAATATTATTGTTCTGTAAGAAACGACCAGCAGGATGATTTTAGAGAGGCCTGGAGAGACTTGCATGAATTGATGCTGAGTGAAATCAGCAGAACCAGGAGATCATTATACATGGCAACAACAATACTATATGAGGATCAATTCTGATGGACATGGCTCTCTTCAACAATGAAATGCTTCAAACCAGTTCCATTTGGTCAGTGAAGAAATCCCAGAGAGAGGGATATAAAATGTGGACCACAACATAACATCTTCATGCTCTCTATTGATGTTTGCTTGCATTGTGTTTCCTTTCTCAGATTTTTTTTCTTGTAGACACGATTTTTCTTGCACAGCAAGATAAGCGTGGAAATATGCAAACATATATTCGATTTGACATTAACATAATTAACATGTAGTGGACTTCCTGCCATCTAGGGCAGGGATGGGGACTAGGGGGGAAAAATTTGTAACAGAAAAGCTTTGTAAGGGTCATTGTTGAAGAATTAGCCATACATGTTTTGCAATTAAAAAGCTTCAATAAAATGCATTAAAAAAAATCAGTCAAACAAAAACAAAAAAAAAATGAAAAGATAAAAGAAAATATGAAATATCTCCTAGGAAAAACAACTGACTTGGAAAATAGATCTAGGAGAGATAATCTAAGGATTATTGGACTTCCTGAAAGCCATGATGAAAAAAAGAATCTCAACACTATCTTCCAGGAAATCCTGAAAGAAAACTGTCCTGAGGTTGTAGAATCAGAAGGCAAAATCACCATTGAAAGAATTCACCAATGTGGAGTACAACATAACATTTTCATGCTCTCGATTGATGTTTGCTTGCATTGTGTTTCCTTTATCTGATTTTTCTTTCTTGTAGATACGATTTTTCTTGCACAACAATAAGTGTGGAAATATGTATACATATATTTGATTTGTCAAGTATTTTAACATAATTAACATGTGGTGGATATCCTGCCACCTAGGGGAGGGGTGGGGAGTAGGGGGGAAAAATTTGTAACAGAAAGCTTTGTAAGGGTTAATGTTGAAGAATTACCCATACATATGTTTTGCAAATAAAAAAAATTTTAAAAAGGAGGTAAAAATAAGGTAAAATCTCATAAAGAGGCAAAGAAAACCTAATATAATTGAGGGAAAGAAGGGAGGAAGATGAGCATTGTGTAAATCTTACTCTCATCAGATTGGACTCTAAAAGCGTATATCAGACACATTTGGTTTCACAGAGAATTTCACCTATTTCTAATGAAAAGACCAGAACTGAACAAAAAATTTGATTTCCAAACACAGAACTCAAGAGAAACATAAAAAGAAAAAAAAAATTCTTGAGAACTATATTTGTGTTATGGATATACTCAGAGAATGAGGGTTGATTTTATTATGATATTATTATTATTATATTATGATACTATGAAAAAGAAATTAGAGATAGAAAAGGGATAACACTGGAAGAAGAGGAAAAAGGACATAAAATAAGGGAAATTACATCACTTGTAGAGGCAAAGAAAACCTATTATAATTGAGGAAAAGAAGGGAAGGGGATGAGCATTGTGTTAATCTTAATCTCATCAGATTCTGAGAGAATAATAGATGGATTTGGTATCACAAAAAAAAATTTATCCTACCTTATAAGGAAATAGGAGGGAAAGGGGGAAAAGAAAGGGAAAGACTAACAGAAGGGAAAACAGAAGAATTAGGGGAAAGGTGTAAAAAAGGGGGTGGGTCTCTAAAGAAGAAGGATCGTTTGAAGGAAATGGTGATCAAAAGCAAAATACTAGGGAGAAGGGAAAGGGGATAGGAAAAAGAAAAGTATAACTTAGGGTAAATAAGATGTCAGGAAATACAGAATTAGTTATTTTAACTGTGAATGTGAATGGAATGAACTCTCCATAAAGTGGATGTGGATAGCAGACTGGATTAAAAGCCAGAATCCAACCCCCCCCCAAAAAAAAAAATAAAATAAAAAATAAAATGATTGTACATGTATAACCTGCATCAGATTGTCTTAAGAAGGGGGAGGGAAAGAAGAAAGGGAGAAAAAATTTGAACTGAAAAATCTTACAGAAATGAATATTGGAAAGTATCTTTACATGTAATTGGAAAAAAACAAAATAGTATTAAGGGGGGGAAGGGATTTTGAGCTCTGAATTCTCTTCTACCAGTTCCTTACCCATTGAAAAGGCAAGCAATATGATGTCCTTATATATGTGAATACATGCAAAATATATTTCCATACTAGTCATGTTGCAAAACAAAACAAAGCAAGAAAGATAAAGCAAAGAAAGATTGTAAGTATACTTTAATATGCATTCAGTTTGTCAGTTTTCTCTAAAGGTGAATAGTGTTTTTCATCATGAATCCTATAGAATTGTCTTGGATCATCATAATGATCAGAGTAGCTAAGTCTTTCACAGTTGATCACAGTTACAATATTGCTGTATGTACAATGTTCTCATGATTCTGCTCACTTCACTTTACATCAGTTCTATGTCTTCCTAGGTTTTTTCTGAAACATTCCCCTTCACTATTTCTTATAATATAATAATATTCTATCACAGTCATATAAACCCTCCCCTTATCTTATTCCTTCTCCATCTTATCTTTTAATAGATTTTGGAGGATACTATACTCTTCTACTATATATAGGTATTGTTCCCTCTTTATCCCATTTCTAAAGTGAGTAGGATTCCAGAACTACGAGCCCCCTTTCCTCCATCTAATTCCTCTGGGTCAGTTCTTGCTCTCATACATTATTCATATAATTACTGTTTTTACCTTTTGCTACATATTTTTGTTTTTTAGAATCACATCATACTGAGGTCTATCCCAATCCTTTCAAACTACCCAATTACTAATAACAATTTTAGACTTATGGTTTACATTTCCATGTATAATAGTTTGTCCTTATTGAGTCCTTTGAAATTAGTCTTTGAGGTATATCTTATATTTTTCTTGGATATTATATGTTGAATTTTCTATTTAGTTCAGAGTTTTGGGCATCAAAATCTTGAAAGTCTTTCAATTCATTGAATATTCTTTTTTGTTGCTGTTCAGGATTATGCTTAACTTTGCTGGTTATGATATTTTCAGTCACAACCTTAGTTCTTTTGCTTTTCTATGTAGTGTTCCAAGACTTATGGCCTTTTAATGTAGCTGCTGCTAGGTCTTGTGTAATTCGCATTGTTTTTTCCTTGTTGTTCATAAAATTTTCTCCTTGATTTGGAGGTTTCAGAATTTGGAAATTTGTAGGTTTTTCTCATAGCATCTCTTTCAAGTGGTCATCAGTAGACTTTTTCTATTTCTAGTTTCCCCTCTTGTTCTAACATTTTAGGACAATATAATTTCTTGTATTGATGTATCTTGATGTATCAAGATTCTTTCTTTAATCATAGCTTTCAAGTAGTCCAATTATTTTTATGGTTTCTCTTCTTGATTTATTCTCCAGACCTGTTGTTTTTCTTATATCTCATATTCTCTTCTGTTTTTTCCCTTTACATTTTATTTTATTATTTCTTGGTCTCTTATATCTTCACTGGCTTTCCCTTGCCCAATTCTATTTTTCAGAGTCATTTTCTTCCTTAAGTCCTTTTCTAGTTGGTTGGCTTTCTTTTCCTAAACTTGTTTTTCTGGAATTGTTCTTATTAATTTTTCCTCAATCACTTTCATTTGATTTTTTAAAAGTCTTTTTTAAGTTCTTCTATGAATTTTTTTGGTCAGATGACCATTTAAAATTATTCTTTAAGATAGAAGGGATTTTTTTTTTTTTAATTCAATATACTTCTCTGCAGATGATTCCTGGTCTTTCCCATTCTCATAGCAATTTTCTATGGTTGGGTTCTTTCTCTTTTGCTTGTTTATTTTTTTCCCCCCAAATAAAAGCTCATTAGTGTAATCATTTCTAGACCTGGGGGGTTAGGGAGGAGATGGTGTTTCTGGCCTTAGGCTCCCCTTCAGTTCTATCTTCTGGCCTAGAATTCCAAGCCATGAACTCCACTCTCTTGTAAGTGCTTTCAGCCAGCAGTGTCTCTGTCCCACTGCTTCTGCACTCACCAAGTATGTGCTGGTTCCTTCTTGACCAGGGCCACATCTTAGCAGTACATCTGGACTTACCAGCAAAAATTCCTTCAATGTTCACTGATTCAAATGTCTAACTCCCCACACTATTTGGGAAGTGAAAGGTCCTGCGGTTGGGGCTGAGGCTCCCTCCCAACCCAGCAAGCCCTGGAGCTTGCTCCTTCCTGTTTCAGAGGGATTTACACTTCATACCTGCTGAAGCTCTGTCCTAGTATCCTTCTTCCAGTGATCTCCAATTGTCCTACCCTGTTCTGCCCCAACTCTTGTCTTTACCACTCTAAATTCTCCCTGAGCTGCAATTTTATCTTGTTTGTGGGGGGAAATTGGAGTGCTTAGAATTTTCTGACTTTGCCATCTTCCCAGAATCCTTACTGCAAATATTTACAAACAACTAATACATATGCACTGTGGTAGGCATTTAGAGTTCCCTGAGATTTACCTAAAATTTAATGCCTGCCTTCATGGATTTTACAATCTAGTAGAGTTACTAGACACAACAAGATAATATGTATTATCAAATCCTTGCTTGTTATGAAACTTTAAACTCACCTTAAGAGAAAGGACCTTTCTAATATATGAGGATATCTGTCTCCTCATTTCTCACCTGACTACATTACTCTAGGCTATCTTATTTCTCCACCATGTCCCAAGAAGCTTATCACAGAGAAAACCTTATTCTTCAAGATTCTATCAGCTTTGGCAGTCCACATTTTCACCACTCTCGGATCCTTTGACTGAAGGGTGGAGTCATGAATTCCAAAACCTCCACTTTAAGGATTTTCATTTCAGACCTTTCATTCCTGTGTAATTGCACTACTCTAGGACTTCTCCATCATGTCTTTGGGTACATTCCAAGAAACAAATTCCCCTCTTGACTCTCTATGTCTTCAGCATCCTCTGATGTGTTGTCTTACTCCATTTGATTGCAAGCTCCTTGTGGGAGAGATTGTTTTTTTCCCCCAAGCTCTTAGTAAAGTGCATGACATATTGGACATTTAATGAATATTTACTGACTATTTACTAAAGATAGGAAGTAATAAATTCAAAATAAAAGATAAAAATTAGTAATATGAATGAATGTTAACATTGGACAGAGTATAAAGGCTAAAGTTAATAGTAAGTAAAACTTTTAAGAATCAGAAAATCAGACAATCAAAAGATAACACTTTATAAAAAGAAAAAAACATTTTTTCCATTTTAGATTTCTGTCCTGATGTAGGTTACTCTGATTCTTTCCTTTTGTTTCCGTTTCTTTTTTTTATTCTAATTTTCTATTTATTTTAAAATTTAAATACAAAATAAGGAAAAACATTTCTATGTACACAAAAGAACATAAGAGGATTCAATATAAAACAATAAATTTTCATTTCAAGAAAACTTATATAATATTTCACATTGTTTTCAAAGCTACCGTTTTCTTTGCTTCATTATAAATTTTCTTTTATTCTCTGCTGTGTACTTCTTTATTCCCCACTCCGAAAGGTTATAATCAAACATTAATATATATATAATTAATATATATACATATATTTATATATGTGTATATACACATATATACAAATACACACACATGTACATATATATGCATATATATGTAAAACCATACTATGCATATTTTTACTTATACTCTAGAGGTAAATAGCATGTTTCATAGGTCCAAGTCTTTCCATGTTTTTCTGATTTAACCAGTTCACTATTTCCTAGTATATCTCTACTCCATTAGGACAGGAGCCATAATCCATTTTATTTAATACTCAGATCTCAGCAAATATCTAGGAGTGGTAGGCACTGCATGCCTACAACAGGCCCTTAATAAATATTTGCTGATAATAGAGAAATTATTACTAGGCATATTGATTTGCCGCTGAGAATAGTTCCAAGATTTTATAGACAAGGATTAAAGCCACACAACCTGGCCCAGAATTTTTAAAAGTCTTTGGTTACTTTCTAGAGATTAACTGGGTTGGATTAAGCTAAGGATACATCCCAAGATATAACCAAAAAAAAAAAAAAAAAGTCTTCTATTTTTCAAAATACATGCAAAAAGTTTTCAACATTCACTCCTGTAAAACCCTGTGTTCCAAATTTTTCTCCTTCTCTTCCCATCTCCCCCTTCCCCTAGACAAAAAGCAATCCATATATTATTTAATATTGTCAGTTTTATTAAAAGCAAAATTTTAAATGCTTCCACATAGCATGCTTTGTTAAGTATAGAATCTGGGTTCATTGATTGTGTCAATTTCATATAATATAATTAGTTCCTGTTCATCACTTGCATTCATTAAAGTCTTATGATCCTGATGGATATTCTTTGGTATGCTAGTTCTATCTCTTGCCACTTGTAGTCATTAAGTTAGTCAATAAACATTGAGTTCCTCAACCTGATTTAGCTTATCTTTAGAGGTTTTACTGGGGTGTGGTTGCTGCACTTCTTGGAGTCATGGGTCAGACTTGGGTGGCAGGTGAACACCCAAAGTGGACAAGCAACCCTGAAGAGTTCAGCAGGCCCTTCCCCCAGGGTTGCTAGTCCCCCAGGCCCCATTCCAACAAGAACAAAGGGCCCCAACCCCTCGGTGAGATAGGAAGAGGTCAACTTCCATGAAGTTGGTTGAGACAGCTCCTGGGGAGCACTCAGAATTCCAGGCACTGAAGATACCAAAGTCATCCACTGTCTCCAGGCCATCCTCAGGAAGTACTTTGCACAACACTTAAATCCAGCTCATGTGCAAGTCAAAGTATCACCCACTACCTCACTACTCCTCTTTGAAAAGGATGAATGGGGGCAGACAGGTGGTATAGTGGATAGAGCACCGGCCCTTAAGTCAGGAGGACCTGAGTTCAAATCTGGCCTCAGACACTTAACACTTCTTAGCTGTGTGACTCTGGGCAAGTCATTTAACCCCAAATGCCTCAGCAAAAAAAAAAAAAAAACAAAAACGAACGAACAAGAAAGAATTGCTGTATGATTATGGGGACACAAAGAGTTGGACAGAACTCAATGAATGAACAACTAGGAAGGGAAAAGCTCACAAAATGAGTCCCCTAGGATTACTTCTATTTCTTTCCAATAGGATGACCCCTGAAGAGATAACAATTTATCAAAAAGAAACCCCCCCAAAACTGAATAATTCTGGACCATATCAACTGAAAGTTCATTATGGAATGATTCAGTTCACTAATGACTTTTAAATCTTACTCCTGTCTAAAAAATTCATGGGCTCAGACTCTAGTCTCTAGAAAACAGATGGTCCTAGAGATTTCCATTTCCAGTTTTCGGAATTTTTTTTTTTTTTTTTGTGAAAGCAGAGAAAACAATTTAGAATTCTATAAAGCCATACCAAAATTTATATCTAGAAGGAAAAAAGTAGAATAGATGGCAGAAGACAGTACTGACACTCAGTGCTATATATTATAAAATAGTTTTTATTTCAAAATGTGTTCATACAAAAAAAATTCAAATTAAAGTTAATTTTTTTTATTTGATATCTTAGTGAGTTTGATTACAAAGTGAGACAGTATTATCAATCTACCCCCTCAATTATATCCTTAATTATCTCATGAAAAATATAAGGGAAGTCCCATACCCTTTTCATACCCACAAAGGATAGAACTTTTCTGATGCAGTTTGGTCTTTACTTTTCATTCTAAAAGTAGACTCATAAATTTTATGCCTAGGAAACATGATAACTGAAAAACATATTCCTATGTTAATTATTTTTTAAATTGCTTGAGTGATTCTAATTAAGAATCAGGATGCTAATATTCATTGATGAAATCAATGAACAACCACTTCTTAAGTGCCTTCTATGTGCCAAATATCATATAATTTTTTTTTTCTTGAGATTAGTTTTCTCACTTTACGTGCAGGGACATGTTTTTTGTTTGGTGGAATTACAGTAATTTTGAAAAAAATTCTAGTCAGTGCTTAAAATTTTATAAACAAATGGGGAGAAAAAATCCTAAGAGATTTTTATTTAAAATGTTCAGAAGAGCTTCTGAAAGTAAGGAAAATTGCAGATCAGCAATAATGCATTTCTCTCACCTTTAAGGTTTATTCATTTAGCACTTAAGACAAATAATTTTCCTCAAGGCAGAAGAGGAAAAGGGCTAAAGACTTGGAATCAGAAGACCAGCATTAAAGTTTTAGCATATTACTTTCCTATTCTGAGTTTGAGCTTTCTCATCTAGAAAACTAGATATCATAGGTAGAGAATGGCTGAATAATTTGTGGTGTATGAATGCAATGTAATATAATTGTTTTATAAGAAATGATGAGCAGGCTGATTTCAGAAAAGCCTGGAAAGATCTATATGAACTGATGCTAAGTGAAGTGAGTAGAACCAAGAGAACATTGTACACAGTAACAAGATTATATGATGATCAACTGTGATAGACTTGGTATGTTTCCACAATGCTGATTCAAGGTAATTCCAATAGACTTGTGATGGAAAGAACCATCTATCCAGAGAGAGAACTATGGAGACTGTGGATTGAAACATGGTATTTTCATCTTTTTTTGTTTTGTTTATTAGCTTGTTGTTTCTTTTTCTTTCTCATGACTTTTTTCTCTTTTGTTCTGATTTTTTTGTACAACATGACAAATATGGAAATTTGCTTAAAATAATTGCACATATTTAACCTATATCAATCAGATTGCTTGCTCTCTTGAGGAGGATAAAGAAAAGGGAAGGAGAAAAATTTGGAAGTTTTACAAAAATGAATGTTGAAAACTATTTTTAAATGTATTTGGAAAAATAAAATACTATAAAAAAAAGAAAATGGGGATATTAATACTACCAACATTGAAATGCTTTAAGATAAATTGTATATAGAAATGGGAATTGGTATTATTACTTCTATGCAATCTACCACAGAGTTCCTGTCAGAAAAGCATTTTGTAAGTTGTAAAGCTATTGAAATAACAATTATTATTGTGATATAGGATACTTTTCATACATAGTACACTTACTTGATTAATATAAATATTTTGTCTTAAATTGTTTTTCTCAATTACATGTAAAAAATGAAAAGCATTGATTTAAAATTTTGTGTTCCAAATTCTCTTCTTTCCCTTTCCCCTCCTTCAGAAAACAATTTGATATAGATTATTCATGTGGTCATGCAAAACATTTCCCTATTAGTCATGTTAAAAGGAAACGAGACAAAAAAAGTATGTTTCAAAGTGCATCTGGATTCCATTACTACTTTCACTGGAGGTAAATAATATTTTTCATAGTAGATCCTTTGGAATTCTATTAGATCACTGTATTGTTGAGAATCTCTAAGTCATCACAGTTGACAATCATGCAATATTGCTATTATTGTATACAGTGTTCTTCTGGTTCTGCTCACTTCACTTCACAACAGTTCATGCAAGTTTTTCAGAAAGCTTCTTCCACATCATTTCTTGGTGCACAATAGTATTCCAATCCACAACTTGTCTGTTCCCTAATTGATGGACATTCCTGCAATTTCCAATTCTTTGCCACTATGAAAAGAGCTGCTAGACATTGAATATCTTATCCTAAAAGTAAACTTAACACATAAAAATGCATTATGAGCTTCTACCCATTAAAAATTTAAGACAAGTAGAAAAACAACCTTTTCCTAACTAGAAGATATCTCTCTAAATGCTTTCAAAATTGCATTTTACCTCTTTCTGAAGAAAGTTGTCACTAGAAGTATCCCTTTAGTTCTGTTAATACTGGGAAGAAAATTTTTTAATGTGCAAAGTCTAACCGCTTTTCAAGCAAATGAAGAACAAAAGTATGGCACTGTTTTCAAAAAAGATGCCAAAAAAAAAAAAAAAAAAGGCAGTGGCACAAAGATTCAAGCCAATCTCCAATGTCACAAGTTAGATATAATACCATGTAATGGTTTTCTCATATACAAAAACTTATAGCATTAAGAATAAGAATACTGCTTAATATTGATGATGCTAATTATCTATATATCAATATAATGACCTAACAGTCTCCCATCCAGAACTACTTATTACTGACTGAACTTAAGCATACATTTTTTTTAGTATTTTTAATTAAATTTCTGTACAACAAAATTAAACCCTAATCACAGTAAGCAAACATATTTACACAAATGTACATCCTAGAATTCTGATGAAAGTGAAGATACATGAGAATATTCTATTCTTCATCTGAACATCCACCATCTTCTGTGGGATCAGGTTGCAAAGGACAAGATCTGTCGGAAGAATACAAAAAGTTTTAGATTTAAGCATCAAATGCTTAAAAAGAACAATTATAATGCTATTCGCAAGGGGAAATGAAGGCAGCACTGTTGGGTTTTAGTGGCTAGACAGAAAGAAAAAAATAAATACTGCATCATCAAATGCTGCACACAAAATGACAGGTACCTAAATATTCAGTTACCAGCAAAAACATTGTTTTAATTTTTTCTATGATTCAATGAGATCTATATTTCTTCTTCAATAGATACTATAATTCATCATTATCTTTTATATTCTTATTGAACATGTAGACAAGCATATTGGTACATGAGTGATATGCAGCTTCCTACTTCAGCAATTTATTATTGTCTATCTAATATATGTTAAACAAAAGTAATCCACTGCATAGGGCAGAGCTATAAAGTTGATGATATGGCTTGGTTGGGTTCTAGAAAATAATCACCAGACCTCGTGCAAATCAACTTCATGTTCATCATAACTTTTTTTCAAAGTAGATTAATTATAAAACTTACTGTCATGGGGTGGGAGTTATTAAGAGTAAAAACAAACAAACAAAAACCCACAAGTTTCATCTAGACAAACAATTTATTTAGCAGGGCATGTGGTTTGGAAAACAAACTTGGTTCAAGGTTCTTAATAATCAAGAACTCAAAACTTAAGCCTTCACCCAGTTAATAGGCAGTTTGGAAGGAATGGAAAAATGGGATGAAAATTTCAAGATACTGGATTTCTTATTGGAAAAGGGGATAGGGAGACAATGAGGTGAGAATGAAGGTTGGCTGGAGGGGAGTGGAAGGCAATCAGGAGACACTGAGGAAAGAAAGAAAAAGAGGGTGTCTGGTGACATTCTTTAAATTAGGCACTCTTGGGAGGGGGAATAATTTTGTAACTTCTCCACTATCGGATTACATATAAGCAGCTGAAATTTAGCTTCACTTAAATGGTGGTTAAAAACAAAATGGAGTGAGTCACATGTTACTTTTAATATCATAGGGGGTCCATGAGTGGGGAGCTGATCCTGAAGGCTGAGTCAGTTTGTGTAAATACAACTGACAAGACTTGACAATTATGTGTATCAATGGTATCATTCCAGTGCATGGAAAGTCTATAAAACATTTTAGCTTTATAATAATTAAGAATATTTTCTTTTGAGATACATTTCTCTCTCTCTAACAGGATGGAAGTCACAAATAATAAAAGTTAAAACTTTAAAAGGAAAAAACATCGATGATATTGGAACAAAAGTTAACCAGAATATCATTCAGTCCCATAAATCCCACAAATTACATAAATTTGTAAGACAATAATGGCAAGCAAGGAATGATCAATGGAATGACAAATAAGCAGTCTGAGCCTAAGCCAATTTATCTTTGACCTTCTAATTTTTCTTGGAACAGTGAAAACCACAAAAACTTATTTAGAAAATACGGGTAAAATATGCCATTACTCTTCTAAATTATGACCCTTCTAAATTATGTATATGCAAATTCATATACAAAGATAAATCATAAGATGTAAGTAAGCAAGGAACATATGTAAAAGTACCATTTTTGTCCAAACCTTTTATTTTTGCATAGAGTATCCATTCAAAAAATGTTTACTGCTTCATAAAAGAGACAGTATTTTAAAATTAATTCTTCATAAGTTTTAAATAACTTAGACAAATATAGGAAGAGTTGTATGAATTGATGTAAAGCAGAACCCATTTTGAAAGTTTAAATCAATGCCATGACATACAATTCCAAAATATGAATTCCAAAATGATGAACGTGCTATTTATTCTCCTGACAGAAAAGCGATAACCTTAAGGTGCTTAATGAAACATGTTTCTAGACATTTCCAATGTGGAGATTTGTTCTGATTAACAGTGAATGTCTGATATAAAGGTTTTAGATTTCTTTCAGAAATATTGAGTGTCTGAAGTCAAATTTGAACTCAGGTCCTCCTGACTTCAGGGCTGGTACTCTATCCACTACACTAACTAGCTGCCCCTCAAAGTGCATTTTTGAAAATGCATAGAAGAGAACTGGTAAGAAGAAAATACAGATAAGTACGACAACTTTAAAAATAAGATGTTGAATTTATTATATATTTTAAAAGAAAAGCAAGTTCTTCCTAATTCAGATTTGCAGCTTCACATAAAATGTTCTTTCTTGTTCTACTTTGTCTATAGTTTGTGAAATGCTCATCTTATTTGATGTTAAATTCAGAACAACAACAAAAAAAATCAAAATCTCTTTCAAAGTAGCTTAAAAAGTAGGGAATGCAAATTAAAGATCAAAGGAAATAATTCACATAAAAACTTACAGAATCATAGTACGAGCAGAGACAACCCTATTACCAAAACAATGCCAGGTTCCAACTCTTCTTAGAAGCAGCTAATTGTGACAATAGATGGAATGCTGGATCTGGAGTCAGGGAAGCTCATTTTTCCCGAGTTACAATATGACCACTGGCACTTACTAGCTGTGTGACCCTGTTTAGCTTAGTTTCCTCATCTATAAAATGAGTTGGAAAGGGAAATGGCAAAGCACTCCAATATTTTTACCAAGAAAATTCCATATGGGGTCATGAAGAGTCAGACATGACCAAAAAAGACTGAACAATTTTCTTTAAAAAAAAAAGGGGGGGGGGAAATCTGCTAATAGTTAAAGCAAATTGCAACGATATATTTTGAGATGTTTCTAAGACTATTAAGATTTACATTTTAGAATTAGTTCAAGCAAGTGAGTGAAAATATTTGGGATCAAATAATTTATCTCATTAGTTTTAATACAAACTTTAAAAAAATGCTTAAAATGTTTTCAACCTACCCACAAAATTAAAACTTACTTTCTTTTAGATTTTCCTAGGCCACTACTTCCTGCCTCTACTTCATTGGGAATTTGATTCTCTTTTTCTGAGTGTCTAGATGACATCCCAAAGAATTCTCCAATTCCTTTTTGCCATGTGGGTGTTGGGCGTATACATACTGGGTTCCCACCTGCATACTTACTTTCAACTGGAAAAGAAAAATGATACATTAGACTTATGAACATCACCTTTACATAAACATGTATTTAATTTCCTGCTTACTTAAAAAATCCCAAAGTACTTTTAATAACATCGATTTTTCAAAGTCTTTGGGAATTAATATTAATTCCAATTTAAAATGTCCTGGAACAAATGACATGCAAAAATGCATACTCAAAGAGTCAATTAAGTTTAATGTGCTAGTGGGAAAATATTTCAGTTATGAAATAGTTATTCAAGTAATACTTTTTACTTACCTAAAATTTAAAAACAAATGCAAAGATCATATTTCTAACAATGACAGTAAACTAGTAAATTTAGCAGAGTCATACAATTATGTAGGAAAGGGTAATGATAGAAGAAATGCTGGTTTTAGAGTCAGGAGACAATTGAAATAAAATAACAAAGTTGAGCTAAATAGCTTAGGATTCCCTTCTAACTTTTTCAAAGCATCTAGCTTTACCCACTCTATAAAATTAATTTGTGATAAAAAAGTAAAAATGGAGATAATTTTAAAAAATAATAAGGCTTAAACAGCTTTTGAGGAACTCCATTTCCCTAAATAAAGTAAATAGGAAAAATAAATAGATTTTAGTTGCAGTTCATCACAGACTAGCTGAATAATTTTAAGTCAATAAGTCTTAGGTTTCTTGTAAAATGAGAGGGATCTTCCAGTTCCTTCCAGCTCCAAAATTCTATTTTCCCATTTACTAAGTTAAACTTAGGACACTGATTTTAATTATTCTGCAAACCACAGAAATTGCCATTGGTACCAAAAAAAAAAAAAAAAAAAAAAAAAAAAAAAAAAAAAAAAAAAAAAAAAAAAAAAAAAAAAGAAAAAAGAAAAGAAAAGAAAAAAAAAAAGAAACAAACAAACAGAAATGTTTCCACTAGTTACTCCCTTGCATCTATATAGTAATATATTTTTTCAGCTCAAGATTTAATTTAGGGAAAGTTAAGAGTGCTTCCATGATCAAAAGTTTCAACAATTTTGATGTTTGGGAAGCTACTTGGACCAGTGGAAGATACAGATCCTGGAGTCAGAGAAAGTGGATGTGACCACAACAAATTCACTTAAATTCCCCCAGGGACTTCAGTACCATCCAGTTAAAGGAGAAGGCCGGATGATCTTGATTCTTCAAGTCAATTATCTTCTGAACCCAAGAACCCTTAGGGCTTGCCATCTGTCCTTTAGACTTCTGGCCTTTACCATCATCCCTGAAGCTGAACTTTCATTTATAAATTCCAAAGATTACACTCTGAATTGCTCTTGGGTCTCTTTATCCTTTCTGTTCCAAAGAGGGTCCTTAACTGTTGGATCCACATCATCAACTGCCTACTGGACATCTCCAAACAGATCTCCATCTGAACAAGACTGACTCAATATCTTTTCCCAAACTCAGGTAATCAACAACTTTTCCTTTTTATATTAAAGTTAGCATTATTCTTTTAGTTTTCCCTTTTCACCTTCTGAATCAGACCTTGAAATACTTTCCTCCCCTGTACAACTTCCTGCTCAAGGGAGGCAAGAACCAGATAGCATTTCCTCTTCTCTTCATGGGTAAGAGGAGAAATATGAATGTCATATTTCAAGGTATGTGACCATAGTTTGGTCAATCTCAAATAGTCAAAGGACACAAATCACTGAAAGCAAGTCAAGTCAGCAAGTATTTAAGCATCTACTATACCACCCATCGAATTATGAGAGAGGGATACCAAGAAAGGCAAAAAAACCCAGTTCCCACTCTTGAGACGTTTACAATCTAATAGGAGAGATAATGCACTAATAATAATTATATGCAAGCAAACTATAAATGGATCAAACTGGAGATAATCTCAGAGGGAAGGCACTAGTATTAAGGGAACCAAGAAAGGCTTTCTGCAGAAGAGAGGATTTGAGCTGGAACTTTACTGAGATGAGATGAGGAAGAACCGCATTCCAGGAGCGAAATAGACAGTGAATTTAGGGATAGAGTTTTGCAAAGCGATTAACAGGTTATCTCACTTGCAAAGATAGGATGAATTGAAAGATTATTATCCCTACAAAATACCTCCACAAAAATCCCCACCAAATTAAAAATTCGAATCATTAACAATGCTTATTGAAATAATCAAACAAGAAGAGGAAGCTCTGGCCACTGAGCCGCCCGAGTTTGGCCCCGCAAACCTGCTCCGGCTCAAACCCGATCCCCACAAGTCTGCAGTCTCGCGGGGGACAGTAGAAGAGATCCTTACCTTTCCTGGACGGTGGCGAAGGCGAGGCGTTGGCGAAGCTGGAGTGACCCAGCGCCTTGCGGGGTGCTCGAGCCGCTACCACTGAGGGGAGAAAGAAACAAGGAGATGAGAAAGTCAGAGGAGGAGGAGGAGAAAGGGGGGAGGAAGAAGGGGACCCGACCCTGCAGACTGCCCAGCGGGAGGAAACTCTGGGCCTCCAGCCCTCGGGACAGGTTTTTGGCGCGCAGGCTCAGCGGAGTATCCTGAGTAACCTGCAGCCAGCCCGGCCCAGCTTAACCCAGACCAGCGGAATTACCTTTTCGGTAGGAGCCTGGCATGCAGTCGGCCTTAGTCCGCACCATGACCAAAGCTGGAGAGGATGGAGAAACTACAGGGACACGGACAAAGCCAGCTGTCTGAGTTCGGAGCCTGCCGAAAGTTGCGCAGCTGGAAAACTAGGCTCCCGCGCGCCCGGCTCCGCCATTTAAACCCGCCGGTTTCCCGCGCCCCTGGGTTCCACACCTCCCACTTTCCTGTTGGCTTATTCTTCGGTTCATGGGCTAATCAACATCGTCCAGCTATGTAGGAAACTAGACATGAAGAAGAATAGAACCATCCATCAAAGTAGAGAGACTCGTAATTGGTCCTTGCTTCTGGATGGGTGCGGTTTTCCCCCCCCCGAAGAGTCTGTAACATACATATTCACATACATATATACTTACACACATACATAGGAAAGAATTTGGTGAAAGTTATTTAAAAAGCTGAAATGAGAGTTTTTTTTAATAATTTATAAATTTAAACAATTACAATTAAATTTATTATTTGTAAATTATAACATTTACAAATTACATTTACCCAGTTTGAATGAGTTTTTAACAATTTCATACTTTTTTCTTAATTAAAAAAAAAAAAGCCGGCATGTGCAAGACATTTATTTTTATTTAAAGATTACACAAATTTAGTTCAATCGAGATTTTTTTTTCTTTTTTTATTATTAATACTTTTTATTTGCAAAACATATGTATGGGTAATTCCTAAACATTAACCCTTACAAAGCTTTCTGTTACAAATTTTCCCCCCTACTCCCCACCCCTCCCCTAGATAGCAGGATATCCACTACATGATAATTGTTAGAATACTTAACAATCGAGATTTTTAAAAAACTAATTGCTTCAGTTTTTAAAACACCCTAAAATGGGATCGACACATTTATTTTGTTTAATTTACAGATTACACAAATCCAATTTAATTGAGTTTTTAAAAATCCAGTTTTTCTAAAAAATCCCCAAATTAATTAATAAAAAAGAAAGAAAGCCATTTCTCATGATTGAATCTTGGGATAACTAGATAAGCAAAAAAAAAGAGATTGCTGTTCAGTGAAATTTGGCTCTCCACAAATTTGAGGCTAAGTTGGGGGGAAGGGAGTAAATAATTGAATGAGTTTGGAAGTTGGAAGGTATTTATTTTAAGGATCACCTCCCTCATTTTAATCGTGAGGAAAGTGAGGTCCAGAGAGGGGAAGGAAATTTTTTTTCAAAATCCCAAAGGCAAGAAGATGTAAGTTCAAAATTTGAACTCAGGTACACTGACTTTAAATTCATGGAAATTTCTGAACCTTTGATTCATCCTCACTAATGTGATTCCTGTAAGGCTCAAAAATTATTCCCTGTTCACCTGTCATTATCTCATCAGCCTTATCCAAAAATCTTACTATGGACCTTTCCACATTATTGTCTCAGGAATTTCTAGGCAGGGACGGCTTTCCCATCACCCTATCTTTATTGTCCACTACCACTCACCTTGGCCAATTTGGGATGATTTTTATGAAATTGTCAGTTTAAAAACTACTTAATATAAAGTGATATCTCACTTTAAAGATTATTTTAATTATTTTTTAGGTTATATATGTACTTTTTTTTTACATATTTCCATTTGAGTCATGTTGAAAGAGAAAAATCAGAACAAACGGGAAAAACCATAAGAAAAAAAAAAGACACACAAAAAAGGTGAAAATAGTATACTTCAATTTACATTCAAACTCCATAGTTCTCTGTCTGGATGTATTGGAATTGCCTTGAATCACTGAATTGCTGAGAAGAGTTAAGTCTGTTTTAGTTGATCATCACACAATCTTGCAATTGCTGTGTACAATGTTCTCCTGGTTTTGTTTGCTTCATTCAGCATTTGATATCTCATTTTGGTGTGAAAGTGACTCTGGGCTCTCTAGACTACCATCCCAGAACATAAATTCTAACAGGTTTAAAGGCTTTGGGTAGGAATGAATCCTTCTTATCTGGAAGACTATTCTAGCTAAATAGCAATAGTAGTTAAGAGGCTCTTTCAGGACCTTAAGATATGTGCATTCATCACATAATCAGCATTTTTATACATCACTAATAAAATCCAACAGCAAGAGATACAAAGAGAAATTCAATTTAAAATAACTGTCGATAGTATAAAATATTTGGGAATCAATCTGCCAAGGAAAAGCCAGGAACTATATAATCAAAACTATGAAACACTTTCCACGCAAATAAAGTCAGATATAAACAATTGGGAAAATAAATACCAAGTGCTCTTGGATAGGTCGAGT
>JAJPUD010000702.1:461433-474507 GCA_023553655.1 Myrmecobius fasciatus | reverse complement strand
ATTTTTGCATCAATATTCATTAGGGAAATTGGTCTATAGTTTTCTTTCTCTGTTTTCACCCTACCTGGTTTAGCTATCAGCACCATATCTGTATCATAAAAGGAATTTGGTAGTACACCTTCTTTCCCTATTTATTATATATTTTATATATATACATATATACATTATATAGTATTGGAGTTAATTGTTCTTCGAACGTTTGGTAGAAGTCACATGTAAATCCATCTGGCCCTGGAGATTTTTCTTAGGGAGTTGATTAATAGCTTCTTCTATTTCTTTCTCTAAAATGAGGCTATTTAGATAATTTATTTCCTCTTCTGTTAACCTGGGCAAGCTATATTTTTGTAGATATTCCTCCTAAATTTAAATTTTTTTAAAAATTTGATTTATTTAAATAATATTTCCCCCACAGTTTTTTTTACATTTGTTTTTAAATTTTTTGAGTTCTAGGTATTCTCATCTACAATTAAGAAACCACATGTGAAGTTATGCAAAACATTTCCATAAAAATCAAGTTCTGAAAGAAAACAGTGGTCTCCCACCCTAATGAAAATAAAAAACCTCAGACAAATTAAGTTTAAAAAACAGAGAAGAGAGAGACAGACAGACAGACAGACAGAAAGACAGACACAGAGAGAGAAAGAATGCTTCAATCTGTATTCATACACAGTTCCTTCTCTGGTTATGGATAGGATTTTTCATCAAAAGTTTTTCAGAGTAGTCGTGGATGGATGATTGTACTATTGAGAATAGCAAATCATCCCAGAACATTGCTATTACTTTGTATACAGCACTATAGTACATTTCGCTTTGAGTTCATGAAGAACTTTTCAGTTTTTTTTTCCTGAGATCACTGTGTTCATCATTTCCTATAGAAGAACAATATTTCATCACAAACATACACCACAATTTGAGTCATTCCCTAATTAATGGGCATCCCCTCAATTTCCATTTTTTTTTTTACCCAAGAAGAGAGCTGTCATGTTTTGTATATATAGGTCACTTTCCTTTTTTTTTTTTTTTTGGAATCTCTTTTGGTATTCATGCCTAATAGTGGTGTTGTTAGATTAATGGATAAATAAGAATTTTGTATTAAAGAAATTTCTTTGGGAACAGATCATATCTTGATCTTTTATCAATTGGGGCATGACTTTTTTTTTTTTTTTTTAATAAATTAGACTCAGTTCCCTCTATGTGTGAGAAATGAGGTCTTATCAGAGAAACTTGCTTCAAAATCCTTTTTATCATCCTCCCCTCTTCCCATATGTCATTCCCCTCCTATTTTCCTGCAGGTTAAGATAGATTTCTATGCCCATATTGAGTATGAATGCTATTTCCTCTTTGAGCCAATTCTGGTGAAAATAAGGTTCACTCGGATCCAACCTTTCTGGAGAGCAATATGAAACTCTGCCCAAAGAGCTATAATACTGCAATGTGTCAACCAAGCCTGTATCCCAAAGAGATCTTAAAGGAGGGAAAGGGACCCACATGTGCAAAAATGTTTGTGGCAGCCCTTTTTGTAGTGGCAAGAAACTGGAAACTGAATGGATGCCCATTAATTGGAGAATGGCTGAACAAATTATGGTATATGAATGTCATGGAATATTAGTGTTCTATAAGAAACGACCAACAAGATTTCAGAGAGGCCTGGAAAAACCTACATGAACTGATGCTAAGTGAAGTGAGAAGAACCAGGAGATCATTATGTACGGCAACAGTACGACGATTGGAGGTGACTCTTTTCAATAGTAAGGTGATTCAGGTCAATTCCAATGGTCGTGTGATGCATGCAGAAAAAGGATTGTGGGAACTTAGTATGGATCACAGCATAGTATTTTCACTTTTTTTGTTTGCTTTTTATTTTCTTATTTTTTTCTTTTTGATCTGATTTTTCTTATGCAGCATGATAATTGTGGAAATATGTATAGAAGAACTGCACATATTTAACATAAATTAGATTACTTGCTGTCTGGCGGGAAAGGGTGGGGATAAGGGAGTGGAAAAATTGGAACAAAAGGTTTTGCAAGGGTAATGTTGAAAATTATCCATGGATATTTTTTTAACAGTTTTATTTATTTATTTATTATTAAAGCATTTTATTTGCAAAACATATGTGTGGGTAATTTTTCAACATTGACCCTTGCAAAGCTTTTTGTTACAAATTTTCCCCCCTCTCCCTTACTCTTTCCCCCAGATGTCAGGAAGTCTAATACATGTTAATTATGTTAAAATACTTGACAAATCAAATATGTGTATACATATTTATACAGTGATCTTCCTGTACAAGAAAAATCGGATCTATAAAAAAATAAAATCTGAGAAGGGAGACATAATGCAAGCAAACATCGATAGAGAGTGTTAAAATGTTATGTTGTGGTCCACATTTCACATCCCTCTGTCTGGGTGTATATGGCTTTCTTCACTGAACAATTGGAACTGGTTTGTAACATTTCATTGTTGAAGAGAGTCATGTCCATCAGAATTGATCATCATATAGTATTGTTGTTGCCATGTATAATAATCTCCTGGTTCTGCTCGTTTCACTCAGCATCAGTTCATGCAAGTCTCTCCAGGCCTCTCTGAAATCATCCTGTTGGTCGTTTCTCACAGAACAATAATATTCCATGACATTCATATACCATAATTTGTTCAGCCACTCTCCAATTGATGGGCATCCATTCAGTTTCCAGTTTCTAGCCACTACAAAAAGAGCTGCCACAAACATTCTTGCACATATGGGGCCTTTCCTTCCTTTATGATTTCTTTGGGATATAAGCCCAATAGAAATGCTGCTGGGTCAAAGGGTATGTACAGTTTGATAACTTTTTGAGCATAGCTCCAGATTGCTTTCCAGAATGGTTGGATCCATTCACAGTTCCACCAACAATGTATCAGTGTCCCAGTTTTCCCACATCCCCTCCAACATTCGTCATTATCTTTTCCTGTCATTTTAGCCAATCTGACAGGTGTGTACCTCAGAGTTGTCTTAATTTGCATTTCTTTGATCAGTAGTGATTTGGAGCACTTTTTCATATGATTAGAAATAGTTTTAATTTCTTCATCTGAAAATTGTCTGTTCATATCCTTTGACCATTTATCGATTGGAGAGTGGCTTGAATTCTTATATGAGACAATTCTCTATATATTTTAGAAATGAGGCCTTTATCAGAACCCTTAAATGTAAAGATGATTTCCCAATTTATTGCTTCCCTCCTAATCTTGTCTGCATTAGTTTTGTTTGTACAAAAACTTTTTAACTTAATGTAATCAAAATTATCTATCTGGTATTCATTTAAAAGTTCCAGTTCTTCTTTGGACACAAATTCCTTCCTTCTCCACAGGTCTGAGAGGTAAACTATCCTATGTTCCTTTAATTTGCTTATAATATCACTCTATATCTAAATCATGAACCCATTTAGATCTTATCTTGGTATGTGGTGTTAGGTGTGGGTCAAGCCCTAATATCTTCCATACTAGTTTCCAATTTTCCCAGCAGTTTTTGTCGAATAGTGAGTACTTATCCCCAAAGCTGGGGTCTTTGGGTTTATCAAAGACTAAATTGCTATAGTTATTGCCTAGTTTGTCCTGTGATCCTATCCTATTCCACTGATCGACTACTCTTATTTCTTAGCCAGTATCAAATGGTTTTGATGACCGCTGCTTTAGAATATAGTTTTAGATCTGGTCATGCATATGTTTTGAAAATATAAAGCTTTAAAAAAAAAAGAGAGAGAATAAGATTCACTCACTCACTCTCTTCTCCCCCTCTTCCTCTCCATTGTAAAAGCTTTTTCTTGCCTCTTTTTTTTTTTCTTGGCAAACAATTTGTACTATTTCACTTTTCCCTTTCTCTTTCTCCCAGTACATTCCTCTCTCTTTGACTCTATTAAGATTAGGAAAAATGAAATGAATTCTTTCAATTTTTTTAAAATAATAATTTTTTATTTTTCAAAACACATGCAACAATGGTTTTCAACATTTACCCTTATTAGCTATGTGACGCTGGGCAAGTCACTTAACCACAATTGCTACAGCAGAAACCAAAAAAACCCCAACCCCCCCAAAAAACCCCAAACATTTACCCTTGCCAAACCTTGTGTTCCAAATTTTTCTCCCTCCCTCCCTTCTTTCCCTCTTCCCTAACAGCAAGAAATCCAAAATATAAGGTAAACATGTGCATGTGTTCTAAATATATTTCTACATTTATCATGCTGCATAAGAAAAATCAGATCAAAAAGAAAAAAAAATGATAAAGAAAACAAAAGGCAAGCAAACAACAATAACAAAAAAGGTGAACATACTATGTTTTGATCCACATTCAATCCCCATAATCCTCTCTCTGGCTGTCTCCATAACAAGTCTATTAGAATTAATCTCAGCCACCTCATGTGGAAAAAAGCCATGCCCATCAGAATTGATCATCATATAGTCTTGTTGCCATGTATAATGATCTCCTGGTTCTGCTCATTTCACTCAGCATCAGTTCATGTAAGTCTCTCCAAGCCTCTCTGAAATCATCCTGCTGGTTGTTTCTTACAGGACAATAATATTGCATAACATTCATATACCATAGCTTATTCAGCCATTCTCCAATTGATGGATGTCTACTCAGTCTACAAATATTTGCCTTCAAATATTTTTTTGCACATATGGATCCTTTTCCATTTTTAATGATCCAACAGAGACCTGATTAAAGATACATGCACAGTTTGACAGCCCTTTGGCCATAGTTCCAAATTCCTTTCCGGAATGGTTGGATCATTTCACAACTCCACCAAAAATGTATTAGTGCCCCAGTCTTTCCAAATTCCCTCCAGCATTTATCATTATCTTTTCCTGTCCTGGTAGTCAATCTGATAGGTGTGAAGTGGTACTTCTGAGTTGTCTTAATTTACATTTTTCTAATCAATAGTGTATTTAAAGCAAACTTATCCTCGGACCATTTATCAATCAGAGAATGGCTTGTTTTTTTTTTTTTTTAAATTAAAGCTTTTTATTTACAAAACATATGGATGCTTTTTCAATATTGACCCTTGCAAAACTTTGTGTTCCAAATTTTTCCCCCTTTCCCCTCCTCCCCTAGATGGCAAGGAATCCAATATATGTTAAACATATGCAATTCTTCTATACATATTTCTACAAATAGCATGCTGCACAAGAAACATCAGATCAAAAAGAAAAAAAATGAGAAGGAAAACAAAATGTAAACAAACAACAACAAAAAAGAGTGAAAATGCTATCTTGTGATCCATACTCAGTTCCCACAGTTTATCTGGGGGTGTAGATAGATGGCTTTCTTCTTCACAAGATCATTGGAAATGGCCTCAGTCATCTCACTGTTAAAAAGAGCCATGTCCATCAAAATTGATCATCATATAGTCTTGTTGTTGCTGTGTACAATGATTTCCTGGTTCTGCTCATTTCACTCAGCATCAGTTCATGAAAGTTTCTCCAGGCCTCTCTCAAATCGTCCTGTTGATTGTTTCTTATAAAACAATAATATTCAAAAATATTCCTATACCATAATTAAGCCACACAACTTAGAATCTTAACAAATGTTTATTGTCTTCAAGTCATTTAACCTTCCTAGATTTAAAATGAAAGTGTTGGATTAATAGGTCTATGAAGTCCCTTACAATTTTAGATTCCTAAATTCCAAGATTGTATATACTAGAACCTCCTTTAAAAGACAATCCTAATTAGTTTTTCTTGAATTGAAGACAATCTGTTAAGGGGGAGTGTGATCTAAATTCTACAGCATATAAGAGGTAACATTAGAGATTATTCCTATAATGGAATCTTCTAGACTCATTTCTGACAATAGTATTTAAAAATGAATAATTTGGAAGAATGATTTTTAAAAATTTGTTTATTTTTCTGGCTTTTTAAAAAGTTTCACAACTTTGATCCTCCAACAACCTTGAGTAGCTGCTACATATATTAATCCTTAAAATCTTTAGTTTTTTTAAAAGTTCAGCTCAAGTGGCATTTTCTATAGGATGTCTTTCCTAATTTTCTCAGCTGTAAACAGTTTCCTTATATTTAGGAGGGTGCTGGTATCAGTTCTAAGTGTCTTGCAGAGCAAGTTATTAAATATTCAATTTGCAAACTTGCAGTCCCATCTCAGATATTGGGAACTGATACAAATCAGGGCTTGATTTAGTGTTTTATTGGTAGGCTAGAATTAAGAAGGTTTTAACAGGGTGGATTAAATTTTTTTATTAAAGCTTTTTATTTTCTTTTTTTTTTCTTTTTTTTTTATTGAAGCTTTTTATTTGTATAACATATGTATGGGCAGTTCCCCAACGTTGATCTTTACAAAGCTTTCCATTACAAACTTTACCCCCAGTCCCCTCCCCTCCCCTAGATGGCAGGAAGTCCACTACATGTTAATAATGTTGAAATGCTTGAGAAGTTATGCAAGAAAAATCCTATCTACAAGAAAAAAAAAGAATCAGAGAAAGGCAACACAATGCAAACAAATGTCAGTAGAGATCATGAAAATGTTACGTTGTGGTCCATATTTCATTTCCCTCTCTCTGGGTGTATATGGTTTTCTTCAGTGAACAATTGGAACTGGTTTGAGACAATTCTTTGTTGCAGAAAGCCATGTCCATCAGAATTGATCATCATGTAATACTGTTGTTGCTGTGTATGATGATCTCCTGGTTCTGCTCGTTTCACTCAGCATCAGTTCATGCAAGTCTCTCCAGGCCTCTCTGAAATCGTCCTGCTGGTCGTTTCTTACAGAGCAATAATATTCCATAACATAAAGCTTTTTATTTTCAAGACAGATGCATGGGGGGCAGCTAGGTGGCGCAGTGGATAGAGCACCAGCCTTGAAGTCAGGAGGGCCTGAGTTCAAATTTGGCCACAGACACTTAACAAGTTCTAGCTGTGTGATCCTGGGCAAGTCATTTAATCCCAACTGCCTCAGCAAAAAAAGAAAAAAAAAAAAGACTACAGCATATAGATGGATGATTTTTCAACACTGACCCTTGGAAAACCTTATGTTCCAATTCCCTTCCCCTTTCTTTCCCTCCCTTAGATGGCAAGTAATCCAATATATGTTAAACGTTAAAAATATGTATGTTAAATTCAATATATGTATACATATTTATATAGTTATTGTGCTGCACAAGAAAAATCAGATCAAAAAAGAAAAAAATGAGAAAGAAAATAAAATGCAAACAAACAACAAAAAGAGTGAAAATACTATATGTTGTGATCCACATTCAGTTCCCACAGTCCTCTCTCTGGGTATAGATGGCTCTTTGCATCACAAATCTATTGGAATTGCCCTGAATCAACTCCCTGTTGAAGAGAGCCACATCCACCAGAATTGATCATGGTATAATCTCGTTGTTGCTGTGTACATTGATCTCCTGGTTTCTGCTCATTCTACTTAGCAATGGTTCATATATCTCTCCAGGCTTCTCTGAAATCAGTGTGGATTAAATTTAAAAGCATTACTTCGCAGTCCCTTGATTAAACATTTACCAGGACACTCCTGCATAATTTTTTAAGCATTCCTTGAACTCAGCAGGAATCTTGTAAAAAGGTGAGGGAATAAAATCATCACTAAACTCAAGGCCTAGTGATTGTAGACTATTAATACTGTTTGGCTGGCACAGGTTTTCAGGTTCACAAATCACTATGTTCATTATCTCATTTGAGCTTCACAAAGCTGTGTCCTATTTTGCATATGTAAATACATGCTATCTGGATTAACCATGTAAACTCCTGGAAAGTACCAGTGATTTCCTTTTTGTCTTTGTCGTCACAAATTGTAACCTGGCACAAATAGGCTCTTAACGATTGTTATGCTTTGATAGAGAGAATTTTCTCACATAGGGATGATGTTACAGATCAATAGAAAAAATAAAAAGGACAGATTAATGTGCCAGGCACTGCACTATGCATTGGACAAACAAGTCTAATATTAAAATCCCCTGCTCTCTAGGAGTTTACAGAAATAACACATGCTGCTTTATTGGGGGAAGAAAAAAGAAATCACTGGAAAGGTTTTATGATGTAATCTCTCTCGGATTGGATTTTTTTATTGAAAAGTACTTGTTGGTTTGGCTTTTTCTCCTCCCCACTCTGTTCCAAGAGGCAGGACAACAGAAATATGCCATGTCGGGCTGGAAGCAGCCCCGCGTCCCCATTTTTCCGCGTATACGGGGATGTCTGAAAAGTCTGGCCTAGAGACTGGCGGCAAGAATGCAAACCCCCAACAGATTGGGGAACCTCGTGGCCGCAGCATTCGAGTACAGACCCTGGCATGGGACAAACCACAACATTCCCCAGGGATATCTAACTTCCTGGCCCGACCTTGGTTCCTTTACCTCCTCCAGCTCCTTTTTCTTGGACCCCCAGCTAGGCCGGATGGTGAGACTACATGTTTTCAGAGCGCGCCTGACCGGCCCGGCGGAACCTTTGTGGCCCGCGGAACTTTGGTGGGTGGCGTTCCTGTTGCCGGAGGACGCTGAGACGCTAACCACAGACGCGGCACTACGGGGGCACTGCGCTCCTGGTGGGGCGGGGAAGATGGCGGCGGCCGCCCCGGCGTCTGGGGCCCAGCTGGTAGAGTGGTGCGTTCGCCAGCTGCGGGATACTTTCCGGCTGGATGTCAACGAAGATGTCATGCAGTGAGAGCGGGTCCTGGGCGCAGGAGGGAGGGAGGCTCCGGGTGGTGGGCGGACAGGGAAGAAGAGAACGTGGCCCCGGAGGGGGAAGGGGAAGGGAATGGGGAGACGTGGGGTGACTGGAGCGGGGCAGGGCCCTCGCTGTCATCCTAGGGCCCTTCCCCCATGTCCGCTCCCCAAGCTTTTAGCCTTGGGCAGGGTGGTCGCAGGTTCCAGAACCCCTCACTTGCCCCTTGGCTGTTACTGACAGCTGGTCCTAATGGGAGCCTGGCGAACGCTCGTCTTCTTCGGTCCTTTACGAGCCAGGAGGACGGGGACCTAGCTAGTGACCCTTCCCGAACTTCCTGAAGTCCCTTAGTTTTTCCCTTAGAATTTCCCCAATTTGTGGGGGTGCGTGTGTGGTGGGAGGCAGGTTTCGCTTTTGAAACCTGATCCCGTCCCTTAGAAGAGGGGAAACAATTTTGTGTGTATGGAAGGACGAGACTTCATGGTCTTAGGTGCTGTCTTAACTTCGGGAAATCAAGAGCAAACACCGGGAGTGCTAGAAAAGAAAGTTAGCAAAGGATGCAAGAAAGACTAAAAGACAGCAAATTGGTGTCAAGTACTGGAGGAGATACCTAGGAAACGGGGGTAGACAACTGTCTTCAGTAGTATGTAAAATAATAGCTTGTATTTGTGTGTCATTTTACAGTTATAAAGTCCTTTACATCCATTATGGGATCTTCACAGCAATCCTATGAGGTAGGTGGTGCAAATATTATTGTTACCATTTTATAACTGAAGTTAACTGAAGTGATTTGTCCAAGGTCACCCTGCTGCTAGAAAGTGGCAGATCAGAGTTCAGCCTTCCCATTATTTCACTGCCATTCCATTGTGGTATTAAAGGAGTGGTGTCTTATTTTATTTTATATTTAATTTTTTAAAAAATAGCTTTTTATTTTCAAAATATATGCAAAGATAATTTTCAACATTCACTCTTTTTTTTTTCTTTATTAAAGCTTTTTATTTACAGAGCATATGAGTGATTTTTCTACATTGACCTTTTTTTTTTTTCTTTTTTTATTAAAGCTTTTTATTTGTATAACATATATATGGGTAGTTCCCCAGCATTGATCTTTACAAAGCTTTCCATTACAAATTTTACCCCCAGTCCCTTCCCCTCCCCTAGATGGCAGGAAGTCCACTACATGTTAATAATGTTAAAATACTTGACAATCAACATTCGGTCTTGCAAAATCTTATGTTCTAAATTTTTCTTCCTGTCTTCCCCCTCCCTCATCTCCTCTCCTATTCAGCAAGTAATCCAACATATGCTAAACATGTGTAATTCTTCTATACATGTTTCTACAATGGTGCCTTATTTTAAAAAGTGGCAGATCAGGCTTCTAAAGAGTCCAGTCTTCTCACTATTTCTCTGCCGTCCCATATTAATGGGATTTCAAGGGAATGGTTTCTTATTTTAAAAAAGTGGCTGATCAGACTTCTAAGTACATTGTACTTCTTGCCCATTACAAGCCAGGAGGATGGGGATGGAGCAGTTGGTATCAGGGAGTCAGTGTCTGATTTTTGATATTCCATGTCATTCTTAAGATTGCTCTGTAATCTTTCTTCAAAATAGTTTTCTTTCGGTTTCCTGATGAGATGCTAACCTTGATAGTAATTTTTAAAATATAATATAAGGATATGTATATTTATACACACATACATATATGCTGAGTGAACAAAAGCAGAATATTCCAGACTTGGTCAGAAGATCTGCCACTCATTAGCTTTATGACCTTGAACAAGTTGTTTAATGTCTGTGAACTTCAGTTTCCTTATCTGTAAAATGGGGATAATAATATTAGCAGTACCTCATAGATCTGTGTTAAAATTATACAAGATTCCTTGATAAACCTGACAACAGAGAAATTTTTGTTCATTTTTCTGTCTTTTAATATTAAACATGGTATAAAACAGAGCTTTAGACTCAACAAAAGCATTGGCTGATATAATAGAAGTAGCTCATAGCCCAAGTGAAAGAGGTGGTATTCGTGGTGGCATCTGCTAAATGTTTTCATTTGAAGATGATAGGATATTCGTTGAACCAAGAACCAGTGTGTGTGGCAATACCTTCTAAATGGGGTTATTTAAAAGAATTTGGCCTAAAAAAGTCATTGAGGAAAAATATGAGTAGATGAAGAATCCCGAATTTCCAGATTCTAGCACGATGCAGTTGAATACATGGCATATTAAAATATATATGTCCTAGACAGATTGTGCAAATAGGTCCACAATTGCTTTGGAGGAAGAAAGTAGACTGGAATGCTTTTGGGAAATTCCACAATGCTTTCAATGGATTCAAGCTTTTCCTTAAAATAAAAATCCATATTTTTAACATCATTTTACTCCTATCAACACTGTATGATTCATGGACAACTTAACCACAATCTCCAAAGAATAAAAATTGCAACTTGTGCAACTGGGAATAAAGAATTGTATGCTGAATATGACCACTGATAAGTTTTATTTTAAAATTTAAGAGATCTTAACAAAAAACTATATTTATGTTTATGGAAGAGGAGACTAGATAATCATGAACTAAGGGTGAGAGATAACAAAATGGATGGTCTTTGTATTCTACTAGTGTTTGTGTAATGCCAAGAGATCCAAAAGATACACTCCAGCATATTGGTAAACCTTCTGTATAAAGTTTATTGAAGAATACATCCAAGAGTACATAGGATTTTAAACTCTACTATACAAATTGATGAGATCAGAGATTCATTGAAGTATAAACTACTTTTACAGATTGTTGTGAGGACCAAATGAAATCATATACTTGAAAGCACTTTGTAAATTATATGGAATTCTATAAAATGTTAATTACATGTAAATGATAAAAATGCTAATGATAGTTCTACTTGTGCCTAATAAATTGTTGCCCTTGATTTAAAAGATTGTAACGTGAGCAACTCATCCAGTTCAATGTAAGTTTATGTCTTTTTTATGAAGTATGGAAACTGTGAATTCAGAGATGATAGTTTTTATTGGTTTCAAAGAAATAGCTGACCTCAGCTCTCTAATTATTGGAAATTTTCTTTTAGTGTAACAAAACAAATCCTACCAGTCTTTCTTTATTCAGTGATTCCAAAAAAAAAAGAAAATTGATATGCATATAGATTAAAATAAATATTAATATAGTATTTAATATATTAGAAACCAAACTCTTGTTTCGTCCATTGTTCTCTTTGATTTTTGAGGTATGTTATATCAATTGAAGACCCTGAAGAAATACGAGAATATGTTACAGACCTTCTCCAGGGAAATGAGGGCAAAAAAGGCCAGTTCATAGAAGATCTTATAACCAAGTGGCAGAAGAACTATCAAGACTCAATTTCTGATCCTCTACAGATATACAGAAAAAGAGATGGTGAGTTAAATGGGTGATAGAGCAGGGAAACTGAGATTAAACAACATAATTACAAAGCAGGTCTTCTAAGCATAGATTGAATGTTCTTGTCACCCCTATATTTCCATCCATCAAGCCTTTAAAAGATTCATTTCCTTATCTAAAGAACAGCATCAAAACTACATTTTAATCTAATTCTGTTTCATGTCCCCTTGATGTTTAGAACGACCTATATGATAAATGACACATTTGAAATATGTTAAAAAAAAAAAAAACCAAAAATCAACACAAAACCCTTTTTATTAGAACACTTTAAAAATGGTTATCTTACATTACATTACATATGAAACCTAGGATAAAACTAGCATGTACTCCTTTGTAAAAGTTAAATGATTAATCCTTTAAAATGTGAATGGCTTGTAGAAGCAAACATTTAGTTACAAAGTAAAAAATGTGAATGGTGCATTAATAGTACAAGCTGTTATTATATAGTATCTATTAAATTTTTACTAAATTCTAATTATAAACCTATGACTAGAAGTATTTCCTTTTAGTATTTTGTAAATTGGTATTGCTGTATATTTATGCATGTTTTTTAGGGGGATGGAATAGAGGCAATTGGAGTTAAGTAACTTGGCCAGCTAGTAAGCTACTAAGTGTCTGAGGTTGGATTTGAACTTGGGTTCTCCTGACTCAGGGACTGGTGCTCTATTCACTGTACCATCTATCTGCCCCAGTAAATATACATTGTGAAATGAATTATTTAAGTCTAGTACTGACTTGAGGGTCATGAAAGAAACAAAAAAGAAAGTGGTTTTTGTTTGCTTTAACTTCCTTAACCAAATAGATGAGCATTATTTTCTCTTATACTCTAGGATAATAGGATAGTAGATTTAGAGCTGGAAGGGACCTTAAGGCTATCTAGTTCAATCCTTTCTTTTTGCAGATGAAGAAGTAATTAAGGTGACTTGTTTGAGTAGCAAGGGGAAGCACTGGAATTTGGATTTAGGTGCCTAGTATTCAATTGTAGTGTTC
>JAJPUD010000702.1:424311-461423 GCA_023553655.1 Myrmecobius fasciatus | reverse complement strand
ATAGAGATTTCAGATGGCCAGAGACTTGGGGATCAATTGAAGAAGGGTAGGCGCAAGGGGAGAAACAAGCAGGAGGTTCCTGCATTTGCTGAACCTGAGTCAACCATAGAGGAAGTCAAAACACCACTTGATTTAGCCAAGGTGAGTGCTCATTGTAAGAAGTCTACACTGAGATCTACAGTGTAGAGAAGTAGAGGCAATGGCTAGTAGAATTTGAGATAGAAAAAAGAAGCCCTCTTCTAAAATGTTACTTTTTCAATGAAAAACATTCATATATGTTAATGGAAGGGGGTGGGTAAGGCAGAAAACTACCAATAATTATAGAACTTTATATGGGCAAACTACTTGATTGTACTGACTAAAATGATTGCTAGATTATTAGCTCTAGGACAATTGCTTTTTCTTTTATTTTTCTATCCCCAGCACCTTGCAGAATGCCTGACACATAGCAGGCACTTAATAAATGCTTAAAATGGGGATCATGTAAAAGCACAATTTTAGAGGTTTGAGACCAGATCATTATATGGATGAGAGACTTGAAGGGAAGAAATTTGAAATGCTTTCAAAGAAGTAGTATTAATATTTATGAGAACATGTTCAATACAAATTTAGTTATTA
Organism: Myrmecobius fasciatus; assembly: GCA_023553655.1. NCBI lineage: Eukaryota > Metazoa > Chordata > Mammalia > Dasyuromorphia > Myrmecobiidae > Myrmecobius > Myrmecobius fasciatus. Next base: position 460,805 of record JAJPUD010000702.1, on the reverse strand, counting down.
ATTGCCTTTCAGAGGTTGCTAGCTGTATGACCTTGAGAAAATCATTTAACTTTTTTGAGCCCCAGGTTTTTTATTTATAAAGTAAGAGGTATTAGACTAGAGAGTTGGGGTCTCTTTTTGTTCTGAAATGATTTATTATTATTTCTCCCCAAATTAGCACTGAACACTAGAGTCAACCATGATATTAAGGTATGGGTATTTAATTAGAGATGAGCCATGAAAACTAAGGTCCATATATGTCAACCTATTCATATTTTTCAGTTTATTGTAATTCCCTAAACTTTTGTTTGACTTTCTCTTATTTTGCCTTAACCTGCTGAGTGATATCACTTATTTACCATTTACTAATAAATTCATTTACCAGTACACACTGAAGAGGCATCTCTTCATCTCTTGTGAATATTTTAAAAAAGTGGTAATTATTATGTTTCACCATGGCTTTTTTGGTACTTGGTCATTCCAAACTAACCTCATTTCCTTTTTTTTTTTGACAAGGTTCCTAGGCTGTCAGGAGAATGCTCTAAATATAGTTTAACTAGATTTCAATAAAGCATTTGTGAAATCACTCAACAAGATAGGAAAATGTGAGTTAAATGATCAGATAAAAGAACTTGGTATTTGTTAATAACTGCATCACAAGAATTAATAGCTTGATGCCACTTTGACATGAGCTCTCCCATTGAGAATTTCAGATATCTGACCTTATGTGCTGTTCAATATTTTTGTCACTTACCTGGATCAAAGCAAAGATGACATGATATACTTATTAAATATCAAGTTACACTATTATAAATTTGTAGATTACCAAATAGGTATCCAAAAAGATATGGAATTGCTGACCTGAATATAAATAAGATGAAATTTAGTAGCAAAAAATATGAAGTCTTTCAATTTCACAAGAACAAAGTGGGAAGGGCATGGCTAGATAACAGTTTATCTAAAAAAAGCATGGGAGGTTTTTGTGGATTAATTAGTATAAATAAACAACATGATATGATGATCAAAAAAGCTAATGTAGTCTGGGCTTGTTTAAAAGAGGCGTGTTGTTCATATACAAGGACAGAGTTGATGGTCCTCACACCATAGCTGGAATATGTATTAATTTCTGTTGGTCACATTTTAGGAAGAACATTATAAGCTAGTTAGTATCCTGAAGAGGCTAACCAACTTATATGATGGGGTAATGGGTTACTCCTATGCCATAAATTTAAAGGAATAAAGCATTTATACTGGAGAAGAGAACACAGTGGGACTCATGATACCTGACTTCATTATTTAAAGGGTTATCATGAAGAAAAGAGTTGTCATGAAGAAAAGGGTTAGATTTATACTGCATTGTCTTAGAGTATAGAACTAGGAACAATTCATTAAAGTTTCAAACAGGCAAATTTTGACTTGATATAAGAAAACTTACTAACATAACCAGTCTTTGGACTTCCTGGGGAACAAATGAGCTCGAGCTCTTCAAGTGAAAGTTGGATGATTAGAGAATATAGATTTCATATCTTTGGCTGTATTTTTGTAATCGGTAGACAGATTTCTCTAAAAACAATGTAAGAGGAAAAAAAAGGACAGTGAATTACCTTGGAAATACCACATGGTTTTGGAAACCTCTAAGAAATCATTCCCCCTAGACTGAATTTAAAATTCCTTAAAGCTTTTAAATCTTCAAGTTGTATTTTCAAAATAGGAAAAAACATGTATGAAATAATGCAGGAAATAGAAACAGTAAAACTGTATGTGTATATGTGTGTGTTTATATTAACTATAATTGTATAAAAGGGTAAATATATATACAGAGTAAATGCATAAAGAAAATAAGGGAAATGAAAAACCTTGGGTTAAAGTATTTCCTCTGATACCACCAGTGAGATCTTGGGCAAGTCACTTTAATCTAGCTGGGCCTCCTTTCTTCATCTGTCAAATGAGAGGGTTGGACAAAAAAAAAAAAGCCACTAAGGTCCCTGCCATTTCCAAATCTGTGATGCCATAATAAATTTTTAAGGATATTTGCACCTTGAAATTGACTTTAAAATACAAATAGTATTGAATAGGTTTTGTTGTTAGAGTTCATAATAAATTAATAAAAATATACCTTTGTTACCTTTTTGGAAATATGAAAGGATGTTAATGAGAAATAGGTATATTTGCTAGTTTTAGAATTCACAATTACATGGTGCCTCACATAAGTGTAGAAAAAAACAAACAGACCTGGGTTAAATATATGTGAAGAAAAATTAGGCCCCAAATAACTAACCAAGAAATTCGATAGAACTTATTAAAAGGTAGTAGTGAGGATTCTTAGTTAAGAATGTGTATGAATATAGATAATTTGATAATTTTTAGAAATGCTAATGTTAGCAAAAATTGTATGCTTGGAAATTTATTCCTGCTCGATTCTTTATCAGGTCTGTAAAGTGTGTATAAAGGAATATGAAAATCCATAGAGACAAGTTATGAAAACAACTTGCTTCACTTTTGTTCACTGGTTTAACAAATAATCAAATACTTGCTCTATGTAGAAGGTCACAGAAAACTGTCTTCTCCCACCCCAAAGTAGCATTTGATTTTATGGAAATGAAATGTAAATTCCTTACAGGCAGAGATTTTCTTTTCCTTTTTCTGTTTTTGTTTTTGTGTTTTTGTGTTCCTAGTAGTAGTGCAATGACCAGTATGTAGTAGTTACTTATAAATATTTCTTGCTTTGCTTAACCTTTTTATGAAGGCAAAAACATGGATTTCTGCCTGTATATATGAAAACAAAACTTATTTTTCAGGGTGTTTGGAGGAAATTTGCAAATTCCTGAGAAGTCAAGATATCATTAATGTAAATTGCTGTCCTTTATAAAACATTGCTCCTTATATTGTGAATATGTATAAATATTAATTTGTTTAAAACACTATTTTTAGTCTTACCTCCTTGAAAATACAATTATCTGGGGGCAGCTAGGTGGCGCAGTGGTTAGAGCACCAGCCCTGAAGTCAGGAGGACCTGAGTTCAAATCTGGTCTCAGACACTTCCTTGCTGTGTGACCCTGGGCAAGTCACTTAACCCCAATTGCCTCAGCAAAAAGCAAAAAAAAAAAAAAAAAAAATACAATTGTCTTGTGGAGGATGTCTTACACCTAATATTTTAATAAGGAGGAAACCACCTCCTTCAAACCTGTCTTTCTACTTTGGAAAATGGGGAGTGTCACATCTCATTATAGTCATCAAAGAGTTTCTTTGATATAATAACATTACCAAATGCCAAAAGGAATTTAGGTTTTATCACTAAGGGTCTTTAAAAGTTGAGATTTTTATTTCAAAACTCCTGACTTAAAAGAAAAAGAAATGAAAAGGATAACAGCATAATGATAGTGGAGCCTTCCACAGAGCTCTATGCAAGAGATTTGAAGAGATGTTTCAGAGTTCATCATTATCTTTGATTTGTATGCTTGTCTCTCATATCCATGAATATCATCTTCTTTTAAAGGAACTCATTTTCAATGATCACCTCTTAAGCTAGTTAAAGAGAATCTAGGTCTTCTGTGCATGAAGAGGTAATGCTTAGAACTTTGACTTTCCAAGTTACCATCCATCAGTAAACCTATTGTCAATGTCAGTGTCAGTGAAGGGCGCTTATTAACTAATTTCTGTATGAATTAACCCCTCCTCAAACCTGTGGTTTTAGAAAGCTTTGTTATGTACTTGATAATTATTTCTTTTTTTTTTACATGATCCTTATAAAGCTTTCTGTTACAAATTTTCCCCTCTAGTTCCCTCCTCTCCCCTAGATGGCAGGAAGTCTACTATATGTTAATTATATTAAAATACTTGACAAGTCAAATATATGTATACATATTTCCATACTTATCTTGCTGTTTATAATTATTTCTTCTTGAATTTGGTAGAAAGTGACTTTCAGTTTCTGAGAAATGTATGGGAGGTGGGGTTCAAAGTAGTTTACTGGCAGAGGTTTCTTTTTCAGCCAGATTTCTATTATAGCCTTTGGTTAGATATTAAAAGCTGTTTTTTACCGTTTGAAAATCAGGCACAAGAGGTCACCAATTCCTCAAAGAAGAAGACAAAGTATGTTAACTTGTACACAACAGAGGGACAAGACAGGCTTGCTGTACTTCTTCCAGGACGACATCCTTGTGATTGTCTGGCTCAGAAGCACAAGCTCATCAACAATTGTTTGATCTGTGGGCGAATTGTCTGTGAACAAGAGGGTTCTGGACCCTGTTTATTCTGTGGGTCTCTGGTAAATATTTCCTTTCAACTCTAGTTTCCTTGAGCAACATCTATGTTTTTAATAGCTAATTTGACCTAGAGAGTCTCTGTCTCTTCTCTTCTTCTTTCTGGTATGCCCTGCTTTGCTTCTCTGTCCAATCAATTCTAAAATGTTTTAGAATATAGCAAAGACTTGATTGGCGAAGTTCCCCTAGCTTTTTATCCTAATGGTGATGTTGGTCAGTTGTAAACTTTTCAGGTGGCAGATTATTCATGATCAGAATCTGCATCAGATTCTTTTATAGTTGTAGAACTTTACAGCAATAGAAATTAGAGTATTGCTTATTACAGTTCTCAGATATTAACCATTCTTCTCCCCAAAGAAGCAGTTATACTGGTGCTATAATGATGTACTATAGCTACTGCCTTCTTGGGAAGTTCACTAGTACAGATTTGAAATGTTTGTCAGTTGTTTCTGGGAGAATGAACTCAGAACGTGCAACTAACGGCTTTCTCATAAAGACTCTAACAAGGAAGTAAAGGGCAATGCCTATTGATCAACTATCCCTGCTGGTGGGTGGCAGCTATGGCATATGGCATTATGTGTTAAGGACATGTGTTAAGTTGGCTTTCTTTTCCTTTCTTCCTATTTTCCCCTGTTTCCTAGAGAACGAACCTATATCCAGTCATTCACTGGAAAAATGTAGTGTCTACCAGTAAAATTCTTTATAAAATGTTACTAAGGCTCTTCTCATGTGGACTTCTCTCTGTAGAGGAACACCCTGCCGCTTCTGGCAGGAGTTTTGTGTGCAGAGAAGGCAGCTGCTGGGAAGTGTATTGTTTACTGATAGGTCCCATGGATCTTCTAGTTCAAGAAGCAGGCTAATGTAAAGCAGATTTGCCTGATTCCTTGTAGCTTTTTAAAAGCTCAACATAGAATTTTCTTTTTTAACTAAACTTTTCTCAGCCTTTCTTAGTAAAATTATAGTACTTTTGTAATAACCACAGCTTTTCATTTGGCTTGATCAGTCCAGATATTTTTTTAAGTGGGATGCCTGAAGTCAAAGAATCTAGTATTTTTTTTTCCTCATTGGTGGAATTTAGTATGTTTTTTATTTTTTATTTTTTTTTCCAAACAGTATAGTAGAAAAAGAACTGGACTAAGAATTAGGAGGCACCTTGCTCTGAGTCTTGCCTCTGCTACTTCATATGTGACCCTGGTCAAGTTATTAAATTCTCTGATATATAAAAGGAAATATATAAAATGAGGATACTACTCTGTAGTAGCATCTTACATCACAGAGCTGTTGAAAGTTCAAATGAAATAACACATAAAGTGCCTTCTAAATTTTAGAGTACTGTATACATTTTTACTAATACAATTTTTATTACAAGTCCCTGTTAGTTGATTCTGTTGTTGGTTTCTTCTGGCAAAACTTTAGTACCTTCTCCAGTTCATTTGAAAGATTGATTTAAAAGCCAATTTTAAAACTTAGAAGCTTTCAAAGTTAGTATGTATGTACTACATAAGGTAATGTCATTTTTTTTTTAAAGAAAAGAAACAAAGCTTATATAAACAAATCAATGTTAGGTTTCCTTAAAATTAGCTACCTTGGTAGAACCTACTTGTATTATTGCCTTTGCTCCGAGCATTTCTTTAAAATTAAAAGTCTGCCTTAGATCTGTTGAGTAAATTTAATGATCAAGTTGGGTAATGCTGTTTTGATCTCAAATGAGGTATGACTATGGCTGTGAGATTTATTTTCTTTCATGGTTCATACATTGTGAAAACAGTTCTCAAAAAGGAGTTTAGAAGTTGCTTTGAGCAATTAAAACATTAATGAAATAAGCATATAGTCTCCCAATGCTACTACTTTAAAGGGACAAAGGTCATTTGAAGGTATAAATTGTGGAATATTTATTTTTAATTATTATCTGTGTAGTTAAAAGCTAGTTGTTTGGTATATCAGGAAAATAGCAAAAGTTAAATAAATTGTTTATCTTTGTTACCATGTTCTTATGCTGTAGGTATGTACTCGAGAAGAACAGGACATTCTGCAGCGTGATTCAAACAAGAGCCAGAAGCTTCTGAAGAAGCTCATGGCAGGTTTGCAGTGATCTTATGATAGCTCTGGTGAAGGATGAATCTTATATCATTGTCCATTTGGTGCATCCAGGTGTGCAGGATGGAACTAAGCTATTTTTGTGATTCACAAGTTGTTCATTTACTCATTTATTCAACATACTTTATTGAACAACTACCTTGCAAGGCCAGCACTATGAGCACACTATATTGTCTTTATACTTTTCTAGCCTGTTTGCTTCTACCCAAAGTACAACAGCATTCTCAAAGAGGAAAAATCCTTTTAGAGGAGACAGCTCGTCAGACTTTGTGAAAGCTTAAAGTATAAAGATAAGGGGAAGATGTTGGTTTTCACTGGAGCAAATACCTTTTCTGGATCTTAGTCTTATTGAGATATATGCTCTTCTTTGGGGAAGTGCATATTTAGGGTATTTTCTTCTGATACTGACCAGTACCTCTTTCTTTTATTATTATTTATTCTTTTAAAAAAACAAAAGTAAAATATTTAACAAAATTTTAACATAAATATATGATATTCAAATGGTTACTCAGTAAAACTGTATTTTCATTTTGTTAAACTGTTTAGTATCTTCTTGATCTTTGTGCCTTTAAGAGAAGGGTACATAAAACTTGATTTGAGGATCAAGAGGAGATCAGGATCTCTTGGTGTCTTACTGTGGGAAGAACTGGGATGATTGTCATTAAGTTTGTGTTAATGATTGACACCATTGCTTTTCTTGTTACCTTACAGGAACAGAGAATTCTGGTAAGGTCGATTTGTTCAACAAGGATTTGCTTCCTCATCAGGAATCTCGGATTAAGGGTGGTCTGGAGAAGGCTGTAAAGCATAAAGACAAGTTGCTAGAGTTTGACAGAACCAGGTATGATTTTGGTGTAACTGCTGATAGTGGTGAATAAATAGAAGCAAACTGATGCTAGTTATCTTTGATACAGACATCTCATGGAACATTGCTTGGCAAATGATTGGCTGTAAATCATGAAATGGTTTTCATGGAAAATGGAGTTCAACATATGGCATAGATGATTGATGTTTTGTTTCTGATTCATTGGTGTAGCATAGGTCTTCAACTGGGTAAAGGAGATTCTTCTGCCCTTTTGTCTTTTATTCACAAATATCAGTTCTTGAAAGGAAGCAGATTATTTTGATAAATTGGAGTTGATTACATTTCATCCTAGTGAAACAAACAACTTCCTAAGTTGTTTTACTTCTAAACTTCCACAGAAGCCCTGGAAGGCTAAATTTTGTGATTCCTTCAGTGGGATATTGAATAAAAGCAGTGCCCTGGGAAGCCTTGGTGGAATCTTGGTCTCTGATTCAAAATGAAAAAGATCAAATTGTACAAAGATTGGGTTCTTGACTCCTACACTGTTATTTAGCCCACTGAAAATTCTCATTATTTCTCCTTAGAGACAGATTTTTGAATTTTCTAGTTTTGAATGTAACTAGGGAAAAAATATTACATAAATAAAACAAACAAAAAATTACCGTCACCTAAGTTCTTAATATAACATTGAGCCAATGTTCCTGAATTAAGTACTGTCTTAGTAACATTTCCTTAATGATCCCTGACTCTAATCCATTATTAAGCAAACTAAGATTCCTTTCTAACCCTATCTTCTCATCAAAGAGTTTATCTCTCTACCTAGAACTGTACTTTATTCCAGCTTCACATAAGTATTAAAATAAAGAACACATTATCTTTGGAATATTTTGTCAATTCCTATTTTGGAATTAGAAAAAAACAAAAAAAACTTAGCTGATAATAGAGAATTCTTCCCCTTTCCCTTTCAGGCAGTCAACCCACTTAGAACTTATCTATTAGAGTCACTTGAACCACTCCCTAAATAAATTCTTCCTGGATTTCTTCCTGATCCTACCTGCCCTAGTAGTCTCTTGCCACCTTTTTTTGTAATTTAGCATTGACCATCTGAAGATTCAAAGCCATCTGTCAAAAATATTTGAGAAATAGTTGGCAGCAATATAGTGCATTGGATAGAATACTGGCTCTAAAGTCAGGAGGATCTCTGTTCAAATCCAGCCTACACACTTAATACTTACTTCTTGGGGCAGCTAAGCATCACAGTGGATAAAGCACCAGTCCTGAAGTCAGGAAGACCTGAGTTCAAATGTGACCTCAGACACTTAATACATCCTAGCTGTGTGACCCTGGGCAAGTCATTTAACCCTAAATTGCCACAGCAAAATAACAAAAAAAAAAAAAACCAAAAAAACAAACCCACTTACTTCTTAGCACTTCTGAACCTGGGCAAGTTACTTAATGCCAGTTGTCTCAAAAAAAAAAAAAAAACAAAAAACCTCTGAATGTGGCTCTTTTTAATAATGAAGCCAATTCCAAATAGACTTGTGATGGAAAGAACCATCTGCATCCAGAAAGAGGACTATGGGGACTGAATGTGGATCATAATATAGTATTTTCATCTTTTTGTTGTTACTTACTTGTGTTTTATTTTCTTTCTCATTTGTTTTTCCCTTTTTGATCTGATTTTTCCTGTGCACCATGATAATTATGGAAATATGTATAGAAGAATTATATATGTTTAACATATTGGATTACTTGCTGTCTAGGAGAGGGAGTGGAGAAAAAATTTGGAACAATGTTTTTCAAGGATGAATGTTGAAAACTATCTTTGCATATAATTTGAAAATAAAAAGCTATTAAAATTTTTTTAAAAAAAATACCACTGAATTTTAACATAATTAACATGTAGTGGATATCCTGCCATCTAGGGGAGGGATGGGGAGTTGGGGGGAAAATTTGTAACAGAAAGCTATGTAAGTGTTAATGTTGAAGAACTACCTATAGATATGTTTTGCAAATAAAATAAAATTTAAAATAAATAAATAAAAAAAAATCTTTCCAATGTTTAAAAGCAAAAAAAAAATACCACTGAGAAAAACATCTTTACTATAAAATGAATGAACATTATTCGCTATATGTTGACAGTATTATTCAGGACTGTATGAGGTATGTATTTCCTGAGAAGTAGAGACCAAGAAAAATTTCTTCCTATTGATATTGCTGTCCTATTCTGTGCAAAGTGGCTTTGCGACTTTACTGGAGAGGTGCCTGGCTGACTTTAATCTTTTTTTTTTTAATTTATTTTTTATTTTTTTGCTTTTTGCTGAGGCAGTTGGGGTTAAGTGACTTGCCCAGGGTCACACAGCTAGGGAATGGTAAGTGTCTGAGACCAAATTTGAACTCAGGTCCTCCTGACTTCAGGGCTGGTGCTCTAACCACTGCGCCACCTAGCTGCCCCTAATCTTTATTTTTAAGGGAAGATTAAGAAATTGTGAATGAGTTAAAATCAAAAGAACAAAGTGGCAAAGATTTTCTAGAATTATAGATTTTCTACTGACAGCTTCTGAAAATTCATTTCTAGATTTTAAGTCTGAGGAGAATGGAAAATATAACATGGGCCTTCCTCTGTAATACAACATACTCAGTTTGGGAAGTACTGCCTTAAGATTTAAATTTTTCAAGATTCTAGTTTTATAGTTCGTTTATATATCATTAAGTCATAATTCTACTGTAACTAATTCTATGACATCAGCCAAGTCACTTTACCTCTTTAGATCTCAGTTTCTTCATCCATAAAATGTAGGGATTATAGTAAATGTTCCATAAAATCCTCTCTAGCTTCAAAAATTTCTGATACCAACACCTTAAAACAGGCTCTGACTTTTGTTTTTGTTTTAGAATTTTAGGCAACATACTTCATATTGTCATATTGGGTTGCCATAGTGTATCATGAGTAATGGTAATAATTGAGTTATTTTGGACAGTTCCCAGAAAATCATTTCATTTTTGATAACAGATGCTCATGGTGTCATGTGTTCTCTCTCTCTTGCCTTAGTGTTCGAAGGACCCAAGTCATTGATGATGAATCCGACTACTTTGCCACAGATTCCAACCAATGGTTATCCAAGGTAGAGCGGGAAGCTCTACAGAAGAAGGAGCAGGAACTCCGAGAGTTGCGCCATGCCTCCCGCCTCTCAAAGAAGATTACTATTGACTTTGCAGGAAGGCAGATTCTAGAAGAGCAAAACCCCTTGACAGAGTACCACAATAAGTGAGTGGGCAGCTCAAAGAAAGGTTTGAGAGAGATGAGCAACTGCTGAGTCATTTTTTATTATAATTGAAAGCTTTTTGACAGTTAGGATATGATTTTTCATTACTTTATAATCACATCTTTATATATATACATGTATATATGTGTGTGTATTAACATACATATACATATATTTGTTACTTTTCAATCATATTTTCACATATATAAAAAATTTATATAAATGACTACATATGTAGATATCTAACAGTAAAAAGTGTAAATATCACGTTAGATATAATTAGAGAGAAGGAATAGTTGTGGGCTGAGAATATCTGGAAAGTTTTCATAGAGAAGGTGGGATTTGAAGTCAGTGAGTTTTGGATTCAAATATCTGAAGTAGTGGGATGATTTTTCTCAGAAGGGGGAGTTGAGTGAAAAGGCATGAGGCATTCTTGGCACAAACAAACCAGTTTGCTTAGAGTAGCATATTCTTTGGAATTCAGATACTCATTTTACTTTTGAGAATAATTACCCTTCCACCCATTCAAATGAATATTTGTGGAATGCCCTTTAAGAAAAAAAAAAACACAAAACAACTCCGTAGATTTTTACATAACTGATGTTAACTAAGGACTGTGGAGATATTGGTTGAAAAGTGAAGAAAAGAAGATAAATGTTTCCTAGAAGTCTATATTTCACTGTTGAAAGGTTGTACATGATAGTTCATGACTAAATTAGTAGGGACAGTCTGAGAATAGAACTGAAGAATTATAAATGGCAGCTACAAATAGTAATTACTTCACTCTATTGGTTTGTTATTACAGATTGGATGAGACAATACAGGCTATTAACTCAGGAGCTTTGAGTAAGTCCTTAACAAAACTAGAAGGATCTTCTGAAGAGCCTTTGGGAGTTCTAGTGAATCCACGTCTGTTCCAGCCTGCACCCTTGGTGGGTACATGTTTCACTTGACTGCTAATGAGAGAGGGCTGGGCTTAAATGTCTCCTTATTCTTTTGATGTCAGATGCATTACTCTCATTGTTTGCAGATGATTTTCTTCTTTTGTACATCCTCCTTTGGGCTTGTCTTGTGGTTCTCTATCTCTATTATATCATCATCTCAATTTTCCCAAGAAAAGGTGGGATATATTTATCTCAATAGAGATATGAATAACTGCATTTTATATGTCTTTGATGTTTTTGTGTGAAACTCTTCCTGAATCCCTCCAACTGCTACTCTAATTGCCCTTCTTCCTAAACCATCTTTTATCTAAGTACTTTTTTTAAAGTTATCAGCATGAATATTTTCTTTTTTTTTTAAATTAATAGCATTTTACTTTTCCAAATACATGCAAAGATATCAACATTCAACTTTGTAAAACCTTGTGTTGCAAATTTTTCTTTCTCTTCTCCCCTTTCCTCCCTCCCCAAAATAGCAAGCAATCCATTATAGATTAAACATGTGCAGTTCTTCTAAACATTTCCATATTCAGCATGCTGTGCCAAAAAAAAAAAAAAAAAGAGAGAGAGAGATGAAAAGGGAAAAAACACGAGAACAGAAAAAAAAAACAAGCAAACAAACAACAATAAAAAGGAGAAAATGCTATGCTTTGATCTACGTTCAGTCTCTATAGTTCTCTTTGTGGAATTGAATGGTACTTTCCATCACAAGTTTATTGGAATTGCCTTGAATTACCTCCTTGTTGAAAAGAGCCAAGTCTATCATAGTTCATATTCTTATTACTATATACTTTGTTTTCGTTCTACTCACTTCATTTAATATCAGTTCATGTAAGTCTTTCTAGGCTTTTCTGAAATCAGCCTTCTCATCTTTTCTTATGGAATAATAATATTCCATAACATACATATACCATAATTTATTCAGCCATTCCTCAATTGATGGGCATCCATTCAGTTTCCAGTTTTTTGCTACTACAAAGAGGGCTGCTACAAACATTTTTGCACATGTGAGTCTTTTTCCCTTTTTAAATTTTTATTTATTTATTTTTTATTAAAGCTTTTTATTTGCAAAACATATGTATGGGTAATCCTTCAACACTAACCCTTACAAAGGTTTCCATTACAAATTTCCCCCCCTAGTCCTCACCACTTCCCTAGATGGCAGGAAGTCCACTACATGTTAATTATATTAAAATACTTGACAAGTCAAATATATGTATACATATTTCCATACTTATCTTTTTTTTTTTAATTTATTAATACTTTTTATTTGCAAAACATATGTATGGGTAATTCCTAAACATTAACCCTTACAAATCTTTCTGTTACAAATTTTTCCCACCTACTCCTCACCCTTCCCCTAGATGGCAGGATATCCACTGCATGATAATTATGTTAGAATACTTAAGAAATCGAATATATGTATAGTTATTGCATCAGTTTTTGTGCAGGAGAAATCATATGTACAAGAAAGAATAATCCGACAAAGGAAATACAATGCAAGCAAACCTCAGTAGAGAACATGAAAATGTTATGTTGTGGTCCACATTTCACATTCCTCTCTCTGGGTGTATATGGCTCTCTTCACCGAACAATTGGAACTGGTTTGAAGCATTTCATTATTGAAGAGAGTCATGGCCATTAGAGCTGATCCTCATATAGTATTGTTGTTGCCGTGAATAATGATCTCCTGGTTCTGCTCACTTCACTGAGCATCAGTTCATGCAAGTCTCTCCAGGCCTCTCTGAAATCGTCCTGCTGGTCGTTTCTTACAGAGCAATAATATTACATAACATTCATATACAATAATTTATTCAGCCACTCTCCAATTGATGGGCATCCATTCAATTTCCAGTTTCTAGCCACTACAAAAAGAGCTGCTACAAACATTCTTGCACATGTGGGGCCCTTTCCTTCTTTTATGATTTCTTTGGGATATAAGCCCAATAGAAACACTGCTGGGTCAAAGGGTATGCATAGTTTGATAACTTTTTGAGCATAGCTCCAAATTGCTCTCCAGAATGGTTGGATCTGTTCACAGCTCCACCAGCAATGCATCAGTGTCCCAGTCTTCCCATATCCCCTCTAACATTCATCTTTATCTTTTCCTGTCATTTTACCCAATCTGACAGATGTGTAGTGGTACCTCAGAGTTGTCTTAATTTGCATTTCTCTGATCAATAGTGATTTGGAGCAACTTTTCATATGACTAGAGATGGTTTTAATTTCATCATCTGAAATTTGTCTGTTCATATCCCTTGACCACTTATCTATTGAAGAGTGGCTTGAATTCTTATATATATGAGACAATTCTCTATATATCTTAGAGATGAGACCTTTATCAGAACCCTTAAATCTAAAGATGATTTTCCAATTTGATGCTTCCCTCCTAATCTTGTCTGCATTAGTTTTGTTTGTACAGAAACTTTTTAACTTAATATAATCAAAATTATCTATCTGGTGTTGAATTAAGAGTTCCAGATCTTCTTTGGACATAAATTTATTCCATCTCCACGGGTCTGAGAGGTAAACTATACTACGTTCCTCTAACTTGCTTACAATATCACTCTTTATATCCAGATCATGAACCCATTTAGATCTTATCTTGGTGTGCGGTGTTAGGTGTGGGTCTAGCCTTAATTTTTTCCACACTAGTTTCCAATTTTCTCAGCAGTTTTTGCCGAATAGTGAGTACTTATCCCAAAAGCTGGGGTCTTTGGGTTTATCAAACACTAAATTGCTAACGTTATTACCTAGCTTGTCCTGATATCCTATCCTATGCCACTGATTGACTGCTCTATTTCTCAGCCAGTACCATTGAACAATTGGAGCTGGTTTGAAACATTTCATTGTTAAGGACAGCCATGTCCATCAGAATTATCATCGTATAGTCTTGTTGTTGTGTGTATAATGATCTCCTGGTTCTGCTCGTTTCACTCAGCATCAGCTCATGGAAATCTCTCCAGGCCTCTCTGAAATTGTCCTGCTGGTCATTTCTTACAGAACAATAATATTCCATAACATTCATGTACATAATTTATTCAGCCATTCTCCAACTGATGGGCATCCATTCAGTTTCCAGTTTTTTGCTGCTACAAAGAGGGTTGCTACAAACATTTTTGCACATGTGAGTCCTTTTCCCTTTCTTATGAAGCCCAGTAGAGACACTGCTGGATTAAAGGGTTTGCACAGTTTGATAGCTATATGTGCATAGTTTCAAATTGTTCTCCAGAACAGTTGGATCTGTTCACAGTTCCACCAACAATGTATCAGTATCTCAGTTTTCCCATATCCCCTCCAACATTCATCATTATCATTTCCTGTCATCTTATCCAATCTGAGAGGTATGAAGTGGTACCTCACAGTTGTCTTTTTTTTTTTTTTAATTAAAGCTTTTTATTCTCACAATTGTCTTAATTTGCATTTCTCTAATCAATAGTGATTTAGAGCAGTTTTTCATATAACTAGAAATGACTTTAATTTCTTCATCTGGAAATTGTACATATCCTTGGGCCATTTATCAACTGAGGAATAACTTGTTTTCTTTTAAATTTAAGTCAATTCTCTCTATATTTTAGAAATGAAACCTTTATCAGAAACAGTGGCTGTAAAAAAATTTTTCCCAGCTTTTTGCTTCCCTTCTAATTTTGGCTGTGTTGATTTTGTTTGTACAAACCCTTTTTTATTTAATATAGTAAAAATGATCCATTCATTCTCCTAAATTTTTTTATAGTATCACTCTTTATGTTTTAATCATGAAGCCATTTCGATCTTATTTTGGTATAGGGTGTTAGATGGTGGTTAATGTCCAATTTCTGCCATATTATTTTCCAGTTTTCCCAGAAATTTTTGTCAGATAGTGAATTCTTAAGCCAGAAGTTTGCGTCTTTGGATTTATCAGAAAGTAGATTACTGTAGTTGTTGACTATTGTGTCTTGTGAACCTAACCTATTCCCCTGATTCACGTCTCTATTTCTTTATAATATAGTTTTGGGTAATGTAGCTAGGCCACCTTCCTTTGCATTTTTTCATTATTTCCCTTGAAATTCTTGAATTGTTTTATTGTTTTTTCTAGCTGTATAATGTAATTTCTTGGCAGTTTGTTATGGCACTGAATAAATTGATTAATTTAGGGTAGAATTGTCATTTTTATTATATTAGCTTGGCCTACTTAAAAGTTCTTCAAATCTTCATATATATTCGTATTTATTCACTTTATTAGTTATATATCTTTATATGTACTTGATGTCTCCTTCATTAGAATGTTAACTCCTTGAGTGCAGGGATTGTTTTATTCTTTGTGCTTGTATCCCTTGTGCCTAGCATGGTTCCTGGCACGTAGAAAGGGCTTATTAAATGCTTATTGATTGCTTGATCAATAGAGAGCTGGCCTGGAAACCAAAAGTCCTAGGTTACCACTGATAGATACTGATTGTATCACTTTAGGCTAATCACGAAACTTCTCAGGGTGTCAGAGCCTAAGATGTAGAGAAGGAAGACACTGACTTACACTTAGAATGAATCCTCTTACTTTCCTTTATCAGTGAATTCTAGATATATTTTCTGTCTAGAATTACTGTTGACCTCGACACATGTCTGGCAGTGCAAGGGAAGATTTTTTTTTTTTAAAGTAACTTGTTACTATTTAGCATGTATTAGATTACCTGTCATCTAGGGGTGAGGAATGGGGGAAAGGAGGGGAAAAGCTTGGAACAACAAAAAAAGTTTTGCAAAGGTCATTGTAGAAAAATCACTCATATGTTCTGTAAATAAAAAGCTTTTAATAAAAAAAAATAAAAAAGTAACTTGTTACTTATGAGGCAAGATGGTTAACTGCTGTGGTTTTTCTGGTTTTAGCACTTATAATGTAAGTGTATGGCTCTACCATTTTGTATAGGAAGAAAAACATGTGGGCCAGAATGTTTAATATTTATTTAGATGGTTTAGCGTTTTGGGGAAATTGCTCACGGTCCAGCAGTCTCATTGTTTTGATATATAGGAAATGGAAATGGTTCTAGCGATCCTAATCTTCATACAGATGTGCAATTGTTCTTTAAAGGCAGGGCAGGAATTTTTGGAGAGATACTTTAAAAATTCTAAATTTAATAATCATTAACAAATGCAAGCATTCAGACAACCAAAATTTTTAAATCATCTATAAAGCCATAAATCCAAACTATTAAAATTTTAGATAATTATTTTATTAAAGTTGGTCCCTTTCTGAATTCTTCTTTGTATTTTTCCTTGAATTTTGACTATTTTATTAACATGTCATTTCTAATTATATAATATTATATCATCTTAATTATGCCACTGTTTATTCATCCATTCTCCTAATTGTGCCATCATTGGGTCAAAACATATAATCAGATTTGTATTGCCATATTGCTTTCTGAAGGGAATGCATTAACTCATACAATAGCCACTGACAGAGACACTTGCATAAAATATGATGAGCTTTTTGTTTTAGCCCGAGGGCAATTGGGGTTAAGTGACTTGCCCAAGGTCACACAGCTAGGAAGTGTTAAGTGTCTGTAGTCAGATTTGAACTCAGGTCCTCCTGACTTCAGGACTGGTGCTCTATCCACTGCGCCTCCTAGCTGCCCCTTATATCAGACTCTTACTCTTTCATTAGATATGTCCATCTCCATCTTATCCTCATTAGGTAAAAATAGATAGAAATTTCTAGAAATTGTTCCCTGTATGATCACTTTTGTTATTAAAGTTGAGACTTTGTTGGGAATTTCCATGGTAAGTATCTAGTTTTTAACTTTTTGCCCTTTATAAAAGATCATTAGAAGCTACCATACTTCCAGTTACTATATTAAACTTTATACTTTCACTTTTTTTTTTTTTTTTAATAGTGGATAGACCAGACAAACTCAGCCTCACAAAGGAAGACTCTTCTCTCAGCAGGTTCCAATCTGGAGCTCAGCTCAGAGAGGAGTCGTCTTCGAATTCAGGACCGAGAATTTCAGGAAATCTCTGATGATGGCTGGTGCCTTAGCATGCACCAGCCCTGGGCCTCTCTGCTTATCAGGGGCATTAAAAGGTAAGATGATATCCAGGAGAAAGTGGTCATGGTGCTGAGCTTGGTTGAGAGCTAACTTTATGCTGTCAGATCATTCATGAAGCCTAGGAGTGTTTGCCACATAATTTTTTGGAGGAGCTCCAATTCCTGTCATGACTTTATTAAACACAATGAGGTGATTTCTAGGCACCATTTGGTATTTTTCAGGAAGAGAGACAGAGGCAGATTCTGCCAGTGAAAGGATGTGGAGTACAATTGCTTTCCATCCTGGCATAAAAATCTATTTTTCTTGGCTTTGCTTTTTTATTTTTATTTTATTAAAACTTTGTATTTTCTGTTTGTAGCAGCCCTTTTTGTAGTGACAAGAAACTGAAAACTGGGTAAATGCCCATCAGTTGGAGAAGGACTGAATAAGTTATAGTATATGAATGTTATGGAATATTATTGTTCTATGAGAAATGATCAACAGGACGATTTCAGAGAGGCCTGGAGAGACTTACATGAACTGATGCTGAGTGAAGTGAGCCAAACCAGGAGATCATTATACACAGCAACAAAACTATAGGATGATCAGTTCTGATGGATGTGGCTCTTCTCAACTGTGAGAATTCAGGCCAGTTCCAATGATCTTATGATGAAGAAAGCCATCTATACCTATAGAGAGGACTATGGGAACTGAATGTGGTTCACAACATAGCATTTTTACTTCTTTTGTTGTTTGCTTGAATTTTATTTTCTTTCTCATTTTTCTTTCCTTTTTGAGCTGATTTTTCTTATGCAGCAAGATAATTGTATAAATATGTATGCCTATATTGGATTTACATATATTTTTATCATATTTAACATATGTTGTATTACTTGCCATCTAGGGGAGAGGGTAGGAGGAAAGGGGGAAAATTGGTACACAAGGTTTTGCAAGAGCCAATGGTGAAAAATTATTCTTGTATATGTTTTGAATATGAAAACTCTTTAAGAAAAATAAATAAAAAGCATGTCTTCAAAAAAAAAAGCTTTTTATTTTCAAAACATATGCATAGATAGTTTTTAACATTCATCCTTGCAAACCCTTATGCTCCAAATTTTATCTAACCCTTCCCCCATCCCCTCCTCTAGATGGCAACTAGTACATATATGGTAAACAAGTGCAGTTATTCTTTACATAGTTGTACAATTATCATGCTGCGTAAGAAAAATCAGATCAAAAAGGAAAAAAATGAAAGAAAACAAAATGAAAGCAAACAACAACAAAAAAGAGTGAAAATAATATATTGCGGTCCACACTCAGACCCCACAATCCTCTCTCTGGGTGCACATGGCTGTCTTCATCACAAGACCATTTGAACTGATTTGAATCATCTTACTGTTGAGGAGAGCCATGTCCATAAGAATTAATCATTATATAGTCTTGCTGTTGCCGTGCACAATGATCTCCTGGTTCTGCTGATTTCATTCCGTATCAGTTCATGCAAGTCTCTCTAGACCTCTCTGAAATCATCTTGTTGGTTGTTTCTTTCAGAAAAATAATATTCCATAACATTCATATACCATAATTTATTCAGCCATTCTCCAATTGATGGGCATTCATTCAGTTTCCAGTTTCTAGCCACTACAAAAAGGGCTGCCACAAACATTCTTGCACATGTGGGTCCCTTTCCTTCCTTTAAGATCTCTTTGGGATATAAGCCCAATAGAAAGACTGCTGGGTCAAAGGGTATGCACAGTTTGATAACTTTTTGAGCATAGTTCCAAATTGCTCTCCAGAATGGTTGGATCAGTTCACAACTACACCAACAATGTATCAGTGTCCCAGTTTTCCCATATCCCCTCCAACATTCATTATCTTTTCCTGTCATCTTAGCCAATCTGACAGCTGTGTAATGGTATCTCAGAGTTGTCTTAATTTGCATTTTTCTGATCAATAGTAATTTAGAGCACCTTTTCATATGACTAGAAATAGTTTAAATTTTTCATCTGAAAATTGTCTGTTCACATCCTTTGACCATTTATCAATTGGAGAATGGCTTGAATTCTTATAAATTTATGTCAATTTCTCTATATGTTTTAGAAATGAGGCCTTTATCAGAACCGTTGAATGTAAAAAATTTTTCCCAGTTTGTTACTTCCCTTATAATCTTGTCTACATGGGTTTTGTTTGTACAAAATCTTTTTAATTTAATATAATCAAAATTATCCATTTTATTTTTAGTAATGTACTCCAGTTTTTCTTTGGCCACAGATTCTTTCCTTTTCCACAGATCTGAGAGATAGACTATCCTTTATTCTAATTTGCTTATAATATCATTCTTTATGTCCAAATGGTGAACCCATTTCAACCTTATCTTGGTATAAGGTGTTAGGTGTGGATTAATGCCTAGTTTCTGCCATAATAATTTCCAATTTCCCCAGGAATTTTTGTCAAATAGTGAGTTCTTATCTCAAAAGCTGGGGTGTTTGGGTTTTCAAACACTGAAATACTATAGTCATTGACTATTTTGTCTTGTGAATCTAACCTGCTCCACTGATCAATGACTATTTTTTTTATTGACTTTGCTTTTGTAGCACAAAATGCAGCACCCTATGCAGTTGTTCTTGTCATTTCAGCTTTCAGGTGTTTTTTTTTTTTTTTTCCCTTGAGAAATTGAGCAAATTTTATGCATTTTTCCCTTTTTTGCTTTAATGAAAAGGAAAGAAATGTTTAGTTTTGGAATATATTTTCTTTTTTCTTTTTTTCTTTTTTTATTAAAGCTTTTTATTTGTATAACATATGTATGGGTAGTTCCTCAGCATTGATCTTTACAAAGCTTTCCATTGCAAATTTTACCCCCAGTCCCCTCCCCTCCCCTAGATGGCAGGAAGTCTACTACATATTAATAATGTTGAAATACTTGACAAGTTGTGCAAGAAAAATCCTATCTACAAGAAAAAAAAAGAAAATCGGAAAAAGGAAACACAATGCAAGCAAACCTCAATAGAGAGCATGAAAATGTTATGTTATGGTCCATATTTCATATCCCTCTCTCTGGCTGTATATGGTTTTCTTCAGTGAACAATTGGAACTGGTTTGAGACCATTCTTTGTTGCAGAGAGTCATGTCCATCAGAATTGATCATCATGTAATATTGTTGTTGTAGTGTATAATGATCTCCTGGTTCTGCTCGTTTCACTCAGCATCAGTTCATACAAGTCTCTCCAGGCCTCTCTGAAATCGTCCTGCTGGTCGTTTCTTACAGAGCAATAATATGGAATATATTTTCTTAAAAAAAAAAACCAAACAAACTCTATAATTTGGGGGAGGTATTATAGGATAATGCCATATGACCATAGAATTCAGAACTGGAATGATCGTAAAAAGTCATCTAGTCTTAATGCCTTCATTTTACTGGCTTGAATTAGGTGGCATGACTACAGACTTCCCTTGATATTCCTGTTTTACTGTTTTTCACCTGATTTCTAGCAGACCGAGTGAAAAATTGATATTTGTTGTAATTTTCTTTACCCCAATATTAGAATTACCTTTTGGTCATATTTCATTAGTGATGCCCTGGATTCCATTCTTGCAAGGACCCTCAGGAATTGTTTAGGCAGGTTTTTATTATTCTCATTTGACAGTTGAAAAAGCAGAGATGTAGAAAAAGAATTACACAGACTAGATGACACTGCTAATAAGTGAAAGAACTGGTACTAGAGCTTAGTTCTCAATTCATAATCCATTGGATTTCTTTTTCCATTCTGCTGCAGCAGCAGTCCTTCCCCGAAAATGAGACTGATCAGTTTTTGTTTGATTCGTCATAAGAAAAGAGTAAAACATAATGGTTATGATTTTCTTCCCAAGTTAATGCTTGTTGTTGCCGTTACCCTCAGTCGTTTGGATTTGGCGTTCTGGAGACGCCTTTGACTACAAATTTTATCTTTCCTTTGCATTGTACTAGGAACTGGTGGGTCTACATCTGCTTTCCAGTCTGTTTTACACATTTCGTTCTCTGGAACGTGGGTGTCTTCCTTTCCCAGTGTAAATATCAGAACAGCTTGTTCTTTGCTGAGGAAGGCAGAATGTTTACGTTTCATTCTATTTTGGATCTAATTCAGCCAGTTTTTACAACTGAAAAGAACAGAACAAGCAGAACTCAATGGCATAATTACTAATACCACAAAAATAAAATTGATGATTCTGGTCATGTGTTTTTTTTTTTTTTTTCCCCTTGTCATCAAGAAGTGTGCATTATTTATTTATTTATTTATTTTAATTAAAGCTTTTTATTTGTATAACATATGTATGGGTAGTTCCCCAGCATTGATCTTTACAAAGCTTTGCATTACAAATTTTACCCCCAGTCCCCTCCCCTCCCCTAGATGGCAGGAAGTCCACTACATGTTAATAATGTTGAAATACTTGACAAGTTGTGCAAGAAAAATCCTATCTACAAGAAAAAAAAAGAAAATCAGAGAAAGGCAACACAATGCAAGCAAATATCAGTAGAGAGCATGCAAATGTTATGTTGTGGTCCATATTTCATATCCTTCTCTCTGGGTGTATATGGTTTTCTTCAGTGAACAATTGGAACTGGTTTGAGACAATTCTTTGTTGCAGAGAGCCATGTCCATCAGAATTGATCATCATGTAATACTGTTGTTGCTGTGTATGATGATCTCCTGGTTCTGCTCGTTTCACTCAGCATCAGTTCATGCAAGTCTCTCCAGGCCTCTCTGAAATCGTCCTGCTGGTTGTTTCTTACAGAGCAATAATTTTCCATAACATTCATGTACCATAATTTATTCAGCCACTCTCCAATTGATGGCCATCCATTCAGTTTCCAGTTTCTAGCCACTACAAAAAGGGCTGCCACAAACATTCTTGCACATATGGGGCCCTTTCCCTCCTCTAAGATCTCTTTGGGTTATAGGCCCAAAAGGAACATTGCTGGGTCAAAGGGTATGCACAGTTTGATAACTTTTTGAGCATAGCTCCACATTGCTCTCCAGAACGGTTGGATCCGTTCACAGTTCCACTAACAATGTATTAGTGTCCCAGCTTTCCCATATCCCTTCCAACATTCATCGTTATCTTTTCCTGTCATTTTAGCCAATCTGACAGGTGTGTAGTGGTACCTCAGAGTTGTCTTAATTTGCATTTCTCTGATCAATAGTGATTTGGAGCAACTTTTCATATGACTAGAGATGGTTTTAATTTCATCATCTGAAAATTGTCTGTTCATATCCCTTGACCACTTATCTATTGAAGGGTGGCTTGAATTCTTATATATATGAGACAATTCTCTATATATTTTAGAAATGAGGCCTTTATCAGAACCATTAAATGTAAAGATGATTTCCTAATTTGATGCTTCCCTCCTAATCTTGTCTGCATTAGTTTTATTTGTATAGAAACTTTTTAACTTAATATAATCAAAATTATCTATCTGGTGTTCAATTAGGAGTTCCATATCTTCTTTGGACATAAATTTATTCCATCTCCACAGGCCTGAGAGGTAAACTATATATACTACGTTCCTCTAATTTGCTTACAATATCACTCTTTATATCTAGATCATGAACCCATTTAGATCTTATCTTGGTATATGGTGTTAGGTGTGGGTTAAGCCCTAATTTCTTCCACACTAGTTTTCAATTTTCCCAGCAGTTTTTGCCGAATAGTGAGTACTTATACCAAAAACTGGGGTCTTTGGGTTTATCAAACACTAAATTGTCAAAATTATTGTCTAGATTGTCCTGATAACCTGTCCTATGCCACTGCTTGACTGCTCTATTTCTTAACCAGTACCAAACGGTTTTGATGACCGCTGCTTTATAATATAGTTTTAGATCTGGTACAGCAACGACACTTTCATCTGCCTTTTTTTTCATTAATCCCCTTGAAATCCTTGACCTTTTGTTCTTCCAAATGAACTTTGCTACTATTTTTTCTAGATCTGTAAAATAATTTCTTGGGAGTTTGATTGGTATGGCACTAAATAAGTAGATTAGTTTGGGTTGTATTGTCATTTTTATTATATTCGCTCTGCCTACCCATGAGCATTTAATGTTTTTCCAATTGATTAGGTCTGATTTTATTTGTGTGGAAAGTATTTTGTAGTTTAGTTCATATAGTTTCTGACTTTTCCTTGGCAGATAGATTCCCAAATATTTTATCCTATCCTCTGCTATTTGGAATGGAATTTCTTTTTGTATCTCTTGCTGCTGAATTTTGTTAGAAATATATAAAAATGCTGATGATTTATGTGGATTTATTTTGAATCCTGCAACATTACTAAAGTTGTGAATTGTTTCTAGTAGTTTTTTAGTTGAGTCTCTAGTGTTCTTTAAGTGTACCATCATGTCATCTGCAAAGAGTGATAATTTGGTTTCTTCATTACCTACTCTAATTCCTTTTATCTCTTTTTCTTCTCTTATTACCAAAGCTAACATTTGTAATACAATATTTAATAGTAATGGTGACAGTGGGCAGCCTTGTTTCACTCCTGATCTTATTGGGAATGGTTCTAGTTTGTCTCTATTACATACAATGCTTGCTGATGGTTTTAAATAGATGCTACTGATCATTTTAAGGAAAAG
Organism: Myrmecobius fasciatus; assembly: GCA_023553655.1. Taxonomy (NCBI): domain Eukaryota; kingdom Metazoa; phylum Chordata; class Mammalia; order Dasyuromorphia; family Myrmecobiidae; genus Myrmecobius; species Myrmecobius fasciatus. Next base: position 436,854 of record JAJPUD010000702.1, on the reverse strand, counting down.
CCCATTTATTCCTATACTCTCTAGTGTTTTTAACAGGAAAGGGTGTTGGATTTTATCAAATGCTTTTTCTGCATCTATTGAGATAATCATATGGTTTTTGTTAGTTTGGTTATTAATATAATTAATTATGCTGATAGTTTTCCTAATATTGAACCAGTCCTGCATCCCTGGTATTAATCCTACTTGATCATAGTGTACTATCCTGGGGATGACTTTCTGTCATCTCATTGCTAATATCTTATTTAAGATTTTTGCATCAATATTCATTAGGGAAATTGGTCTATAGTTTTCTTTCTCTGTTTTTACCCTACCTGGTTTAGCTATCAGCACCATATCGATCTCATAGAAGGAATTTGGCAGTATACCTTCTGTCCCTATTTTCTCAAATAGTTTGTATAGTATTGGAATTAATTGTTCTTTGAATGTTTGATAGAATTCGCATGTAAATCCATCTGGCCCTGGAGATTTTTTCTTAGGGAGTTGGTTAATAGCTTGTTCTATTTCTTTTTCTAATATGGGGCTATTCAAATAATTTATATCCTCTTCTGTTAACCTGGGCAATCTATATTTTTGTAGATATTCCTCCATTTCATTTAGATTATCAAATTTACTGGCATAAAGTTGGGCAAAGTAACTCCTAATTATTGCTCTAATTTCCTCTTCATTGGAGGAAAGTTCTCCCTTATCATTCTTGAGACTAACAGTTTGATTTTCCTCTTTCTTGTTTCTTATCAAATTAACTAAAGGCTTATCTATTTTGTTGGTTTTTTCATAGAACCAACTCTTAGTTTTATTAATTCAATAGTTTTCTTATTTTCAATTTTATTAATTTCTCCTTTTATTTTTAGAATTTCCAATTTGGTATTTAATTGAGGGTTTTTAATTTGTTCTTTTTCTAGTTCTTTTAATAACAAGCCCAATTCATTGATCTTTTCTTTCTCTATTTTATGCAAGTAAGCATCTAGACATATAAAATTGCCCCTTATATCCGCTTTGGCCATATCCCACAAATTTTGGTATGTTGTCTCATTATTGTCATTTTCCTGGATGAAATTATTGATTGTGTCTATGATTTGCTCTTTCACCCATTCATTCTTCAGGATTAGATTATTTTATTTCCAATTAACTTTTGGTCTATTTTCTCCTGGCCTTATATTGCATGTGATTTTTATTGCATCATGATCTGAAAAAAATGCATTTACTATTTCTGCCTTTCTGCATTTGATTTTGAGGTTTTTATGCAATGGTCAATTTTTGTATAAGTTCCATGGACTGCTGAGAAAAAAGTAAACTCCCTGTCCCCATTCAGTTTTCTCCATGGATCTATCATACTTAACTTTTCTAACAATTGGTTTATCTCCCTAGTTTCTTTCTTGTTTATTTTGTGGTTTGATTTATCTCATTCTGAGAGAGCAAGGTTGAGATCTTCCACTAGTATAGTTTGGCTTTCTATTTCTTCTTGCATCTCTCTTAATTTCTCCCCTAAGAATTTGGATGCTATTGCACTTGGTGCATATATATTTAGTATTGATATTGCTACATTATCTATGGTACCCTTTAATAAAATACAGTTTCCTTCCTTTTCTCTTTTGATTAGATCTATCTTGGCTTTTACTTGATCTGAGATAAGGATTGCTACCCCTGTTTTTTTTTTTTTTTTTTTTTTTTTTTGTTCACCTGAAGCATAATAGGTTCTGCTCCAGCCTTTTACCTTCATCCTATATGTGTCACTATGTTTTAGATGTGTTTCTTGTAGACAACATATTGTGGGTTTCTGGTTTTTAATCCAGTCTGCTATCTGCTTCCACTTTATGGGAGAGTTCATCCCATTCACATTCACAGTTAGAATAACTAATTCTTTATTTCCTGCCATCTTATTTACCCAAGTTATGTTTTTCCCTTTCCTTTCCTCTTTCTCCCTTCCCCCCTCCTCAGTACTTTGCTTTTGATGATCCCCTCCCCCAAACAATACTCCACCCTTTAGATCCCCTCCCCCTTTTTTTACTCCTTTCCCCTGATTCTTCTATTTTCCCTTCTATTAGTTTATCCCTTTCTTTTCCTCCTTTCCCTCCCACTTCCCTCTAGCAACAGACAAGTTTCTATGTGAAATCAAGTGTCTGATAGACACTTTTAGAGCCCAACCTGATGAGAGTAAGATTTACACAATGCTCATCTCCCTCCCCTCTTACTCTCAATTATATTAGGTTTTCTTTGCCCCTTCAAGAGATTTTACCTTGTTTTTACCTCCTTTTTTTTTTAGATCTTATATTACCACTTTTTCCCTCTTTTCCCCAATAAGACAACCTTTTCCCCTCTAGTTTTCTTTTTCATATTATCAAAGTAATATCTAGTTAATTATACCCCCAAACTTTAAGTATCCCCATAGTAGAAATAAAGTTCTCAAGAATCCTTTCCTTTTTACCTTTTTATGCTTCTCTTGAGTTCTGTGTTTGGAGGTCGAATTTTTTGTTCAGATCTGGTCTTTTCATTAGAAATAAGTGAAATTAACCTATGTCATTGAATGACCATCTTCTTCCCTGGAGGATAATGTTCATTCTAGCTGGATAGGTTATTCTTGGCTGTAATCCAAGTTCCTTTGCCTTTCGGAATATCTGGTTCCAGGCCCTTTGATCCTTTAATGTGGAGGCTGACAGATCGTGTGTGATTCTAATTATTGATCCTTGGTATTTGAATTGTTTCTTTCTAGCTGCTAGCAGAATCTTTTCCTTGGTGCTATAGTCCTGAAATTTAGCCACGATATTCCTTGGGGTTTTAATTTTGGGGTCTCTTTTAGGAGGTGATCGGTGAATTCTTTCAATGGTGATTTTGCCTTCTGATTCTACAATCTCAGGGCATTTCCTGGATTTCAGGATTTCCTGGAAGATAGTGTTTAGATTCTTTTTTTCATCATGGCTTTCAGGAAGTCCATTAATCCTTAGATTGTCTCTCCTAGATCTATTTTCTAAGTCAGTTGTTTTTCCAAGGAGATATTTCATATTTTCTTCTAATTTTTCATTTTTTTGTTTTTGTTTGACTGATTCTTGAAGTCTTATTGAGTCATTCACTTGCATTTGTTCAATTCTTATTTTTAAAGTGTTGTTTTCTTCAGTTACCTTTTTAAGCTCCTTTTGTAACTGGCCAATTTGTTCATTGCACTCTTTTTCCACTTCACTAATTTTATTTTTCAATAAATTGGTGTCTTTTTCATATCTCTTTTGCAGGACATCATATCCTTCTTGCACTGATTTCAGTTTATTTTCCCATTTATCCTCCAGCTCTCTTTTGAGGTTCTTTAAGCGATCTTCCAGATAGGCCTTTTGTAAAGGGGACCAGTGATGGTCCTTAATAACTTCTTCTGGAATTTTATCTAAAGGAACCTCAGGATCTGGGATCATCCCTTCTTTTTCTCGATAAAAGCTGTCTATAGTGAGAGCTCTCTTTTGCTTCTTTTTTTTTTTTTTTAGACAGCGTGGATATCTTTTTAAGGTAGGGGAAAAAAACGGCAGCTGAAACGGCAGCTGAAGATCTTTGCCCTGAGGCACTTCGTCGAATTAACTTAAGGTGCTGGGCTGGTGGGGGCTAGGACTAAGTCCGAATTACTCCTTAAACAAGGCAAGTCTGCCAGAACACCTGCCCCCAATCAGGGCAGAGTGTCCCGAGTGCCTCAGGTAAACTCCAGGTGTTTGGAGTTTGGAGTTTCTGCCACAATGAGCTGAGCTGAGCTGAGTCCCACCCTCACTTCCGGCCTGCCCTGAGTTCACTGGTTCTCCCTCTGTCCGAGTTAAACAAACCTGATATGAAGTTCTTCAGAGATATCTGCAAGCAGTGTCCAAGTATTTCTGGATTCGCTGACTTGAAGACCAGTTAAGATGCTTATTTTATTGTTGATTTGAGAGAAGATCGGAGAAGGATGCAGAGAGTCACGTTTTCACTCTGCCATCTTGGCTCCGCACCCCCTCTTGTCATGTTTGTGGAGAGGAGTATAGTTCTTGAGAACTTTCAGGCCTGGAGGAGACAACCTTTGACCTTATTTGGTATTACAGCAGAAATACCAAAACTTTATTAGTAACAGAAAACCAAAAACATTATACATATCCTAATCTCAAATGACAGTATCAAATAATAGTTTGGGCAATACTTTCAGAAATATTGTATCCCACTTGATTAAAGTGAAGGAGAAACATATCCTTGTGATTCCTTCATACTAGTAAAATGTTTTAATATGAATGGAATAGGAAATGAATACATTATTTTTTCTCTGATGAAAGGAGAATATGTTCATATTAACCAACTTTTTTTGAATATCTACAGAAATTGTAGCACTAAAATAGACATATTTATGGTTACATTTTAAAAGAGCAAATGAAAAAAATCTAAATAAAATAATGATAAAAATTTCCCTTGTAAAGTTTTGTTTTCTAAAACATGGCTTCTTAAACTTTTTCCATTTCTAACCCCTTTTGGACCAAGAAATTTTTATGCAACCCTGAGTATATGGATATATAAGATAGGTATAGAAATCAAACATTTACTGATAATAAAGTATAATTTCATAACCCCCCATGTTTATTTACAAGACCCTATGTGGAGTCATAAACTATAGTTTAAGAACTGGACCTAAAAAAAATATATGTGTGTATTTATATATATATATATATATATATATATATATATATATATATATATATGTATATAAGTACACAACCCATTCCCCAAAGGGTAAGTGGTGAAAGGATTTGAGGAAACATCTTTCAAAAGAAATGCAAGTTGTTAGCAATCACATAAAAGAATGTTTCAAATTTCTAATAATCAGAAAAATACAAATTAAAATCCCTGAGATTGTATTTCACAATTTGAAAATTGGCAAATGTGATAAAAAAAAATGAAAATGGTTACTGTTAGAAGTGTTGTGGGTAGATATGCATTCTAGTACATTATTAGTAGAACTATGAATCAATATAACCATTTTGGGAAGCAGTTTGGACCAATGTAAATAAAACATCCATCCACTTTTATTCACAGATTTTGGTATTAGGCTTATTCCCCAAGAAGCCCATTGGTAAAAACTAAATCACTATTTACATCAAAATATTTATAACAGCATTTTTTGTGATTATAAAGAATTAAAAGCAAAGTAGATGCTCATCAGTTGGAAAATGGCTAAACAAACTGTGGTACTTGAATGTAGTGAAATATTTTTGTGCTGAAAGAAATCTGTGTGATGCACCTGTCAGATTGGCTAAAATGACAGGAAAAGATAACGATGAATGTTGGAGGGGATGTGGGAAAACTGGGACACTAATACATTGTTGGTGGATCTGTGAACGGATCCAACCATTCTGGAAAGTAATTTGGAGCTATGCTCAAAAAGTTATAAGGAAAAGGCCCCACATGTGCAAGCATGTTTGTGGCAGCCCTTTTTGTAGTGGCTAGAAACTGCAAACTGAATGGATGCCCATCAATTGTAGAGTGGCTGAATAAATTATGGTATATGAATGTTATGGAATATTATTGCTCTGTAAGAAACGACCAGCAGGACAATTTCAGAGAGACTTGGAGAGACTTGCATGAACTGATGCTGAGTGAAACGAGCAGAACCAGGAGAGCATTATACACAGCAACAACAATATTACATGATGATCAATTCTGACGGACATGGCTCTCTGCAACAAAGAATTGTCTCAAACCAGTTCCAATTGTTCACTGAAGAAAACCATATACACCAGAGAGAGGGATATGAAATATGGATCACAACATAACATTTTCATACTCTCTCTTGAGGTTTGCTTGCATTGTGTTTCCTTTCTCTGATTTTCTTTTTTTTTCTTGTAGATAGGATTTTTCTTACACAACTTGTCAAGTATTTCAACATTATTAACATGTAGTGGACTTCCTGCCATGTAGGGGAGGGGAGGGGAGGGGACTGGGGGTAAAATTTGTAATGGAAAGCTTTGTAAAGATCAATGCTGGGAAACTACCCATACACATGCTATACAAATAAAAAGCTTTAATTGAAAAAAAAAAAAAGAAAGAAATCTGTGTGTTGAATACAAATAAGCATGGAAAGATTTATATGAACTGATGCAGAGTGAAGTAAGCTGAGCCAAGAAAACATTATACACTATGACTACAGTAGTGTAAATTGTTTAATGGAGAGAATGCCAATAAAAGTAATCAAAAAATCATTAGCAAAAAAGAACAAGCCTGGCTTGAAAGAAATGATATGAACCCCAACTCCCACCATAATTCATTGCAGAGATTCAGGAGTTAGTAGTGTGGCACATTGCACATATTTTCATACATTTTTGATGCATTGATGACTTATGGTTATATTTTTCCCTCTTTTTTTCATTTTTGTCTTCAAAAATATGAATTATTATATGGAATGGCCCTTTGGGAAAGGGAGGAGGAAGAAAGATACTTGAGGAAATATGGTATATGAAAAATCCTTAAAGGTCAGAAAAACACAAAAAAGAGGAAGGATGCAATAAGGAAGAAGAGGGTCTTGCTTTGTTCACAGTAGAAGTTTTGGGTTAGGGTTAAAGATATCTTGAACACTCTTAATTTGTGATTGGATGGAGAAATGTGATGACTTGGGAACAAAGTCTTTTTTATGGGTGATAGGAGAAACCATGAGAACAAATGAGAACAAGAGTGAATTGTGGAATAAGAATGTATTCACAAGTTATGTCTTATGATAAGATTTGTATGCCAAGATTTTTGTCTCAATTCAAGAATTTGTAAAAGATTCCAGTTGAACAAATTTTATTCAAATTAGATAAGCTTCATTCAAGACTTATGGAATCCCCCTAAAACTGCTAATTAGTTCCTTTCTGCCTGAATTTTATCCCTTTTAGAGTGGAGGGCAGAACCTGGTACACATCTCATAGAGGAAGACTATGGATAGCTGCAGCTGCCAAAAGACCTTCTTCTCAAGAAATCTCAGAACTACAGGATACATATCGCCTTCTTCTTGGAAAAGGTAAATTTTTGTGTGAATGTTAATAGAAATTGATATTATTAGCTAAAATTGAGTTAGCTGTTTCACTTTATTTTTACTTTACTCTTATTTGTTTCCAGTTCTTTCTGGATAGAAGGAAAGTTTATCTGCAAACAAACTTTTCTTTACAGTTTATCAGAATCAACTGTTTATAACTTAAATATACTTTAAAGTATTTTCTTTGGAAACCAGAAATAAATGTTAGAAAAAAGAAAGAAATGTTAGTCTTGGCTATCTGTGCGTATCTTTTTGGTGTGTGAAAAAGCTTATAATCCTGACCTTTGAATGTAAAAGTAAAATGTCTGTTGGGAACTCTCCAGTCCTTTGGTTTGGGAAGACCTTCCTCAAGTGGCAGAATTGGTTGGCATATGTAGTTGAAAGCAAGTGAAGATTTCCAATTGTGTAGCTTTGAGTTCTGGAAAATGCCCTTCAGTTCTTTTGAAATTTTTTTTTTCTTCATATTTCTTATTTCATATGGTGGTCATAAGGAGAAATAATGAGGTAAGAACTGCAGTATTTTCATATTTCTGTGATCTCATCAATGTGAGCACTTTCTGAAATGAGATATGGAACAATCTATTCATGCCTTGAATCTTGACTATATCATCTTATAAATTATTCAGAAGAGGTCCACACAATGTGCTGGGACCTTTTAATTTCTCTTGATAATTAAGAATAAGAACTGTCCATTCTGATGGAATTCATGACTGATTGACCTTTTCTCTGATGGCATCTTTTATATTTGTTTCATTTTAACATAGGGACAGCTGAGTTGCACAGTGGATAGAGAATCAGTTCTAGAATCAAGAGGACCTGAGTTCAAATGTGGCCTCAGATACTCACCAGATAGGTGACCCTGGGCAAGTCACTGAACCCAACAAAAAACAAATACCAAAAAATGACATAAGGGAAGTTAGATGATATTGTGGATAGAATGTTGGACCTGGAATTGGGAAGACCTTCTTTAAAGTTTGGCCTCAGGCACTGGCTATGTGGGCAAATCAATTAACTTCAGTTTTTTATTTCTTAACTGTAAGATGGGAATAATAATAGCTTTCCTGAATTGTTGTGAGGATCAAATGACATAATTGTAAAGCACTTGTCATTCTAAGCACTATATAAAGGTTACCTATCATCATCATCATTATTATTATTTTTTATTATTTTTATTTTATTTTTTAAAATTTATTAATACTTTTTATTTGCTAAACATATGTATGGGTAATTCCCAAACATTAACCCTTACAAAGCTTTCTGTTACAAATTTTTCCCCCCTACTCCCCACCCCTCCCCTAGATAGCAGGAAATCCACTACATGTTAATTATGTTAGAATACTTAAATCGAATATATGTATAGTTATTGCCACACATCATTTTTTTGTTCAGGAGAAATCGTATCTATAAGAGAGAATAATCCGATAAAGGAAATACAATGCAAGCAAACATCAATAGAGAATATGAAAATGTTATGATGTGGTCCACACTTCACATCCCTCTCTCTGGGTGTATATGGCCTTCTTCACTGCACAATTGTAATTGGTTTGAAGCATTTCATTGTTGAAGAGAGTCATGTCCATTAGAACTGATCGTCATATAGTACTGTTGTTGCCGTGTACAACGATCTCCTGGTTCTGCTCATCTAAAATCGTCCTGCTGGTCGTTTCTTGTAGGACAATAATATTCCATAACATTCATATACCATAATTTATTTAGCCATTCTCCAAACTGATGGGTATCCATTCAGTTTCCAGTTTCTAGCCACTACAAAAAGGGCTGCTACAAACATTCTTGCACATATGGGGCCCTTTCCTTCCTTTAAGATCTCTTTAAGATACAAGCCCAGTAAAAACACTGTTGGGTCAAAGGGTATGCACAGTTTGACAACTTTTTGAGCATAGCTCCAAATTGCTCTCCAGAATGGTTGGATCCGTTCACAGCTCCACCAACAATTCTGCACTTGTCTTAAGGATAATACACCCAATGTTATCCACAGGCCAAATGCAGCCTGCCTGAGATTTTCAGCAACAAAAAAAAATTGTCTATTTAGCTAGCATGAACCCACCAGTAGATTAGTAGTTCTTAACTACCTGGAATGTCCGAGTCTGTGTCCAAATTCTGTGTCCAATATTTGAGTTTCTTTCTCTCAGAACGTACATTTTCTTTCACAGAATTGTTAAAATCAAAATTATAAGGAACCATTTAAAAAGGACTGGTCAAAGATTAGCACTACTTTGACTTAGTACACCTGGCAGTGCTCAAAAGTAGTTTAACCTTTAATTTCATTATTTTCATTGAGTTGATCAAGACTGGTCAGTGACTAGCACTAGTGGCAAACTTTTATTCATTCATTCATTTATTTATTTTTTGGTCAAATGCTTTGTCCAAGATAATGCAGCTAGTGTTAAGTGTTGGAGTAGGGATTTTGAACTCAGGTCCTCCTGACTTCAGGGCTGGTTTGCCATCTAGCTGCTCCCAAGACTTTTTCTTTTCTTTTTTTTGTTTTTAGCTATAGACTTTTATATGAATAAAGTTGATGAAAAATTTTTGGACTGCTTTTATGTTACTGCTAAAACTTCATTTTTTTGCCTTGTTTACCAACTATGTTAATATTGTTTACCAATAATACTGTTACCAATAAAAAAAAATTAACGTGAACTGCACAAATGGATTTCTGATCATGTAGCTCATTACAAAAAAAATTTGGATGCCTCTGGTTCAGTGAATTCAGCAAATTTGAAATGCTAAGGATGAGGCTGAGGGACAATGAAATATAACCTGCTTGAGGTTGAGGATATAATAAGTAAATCAGTAAATATTTGTCAGTGGAGAGTCAGCAGGGTCTAGAACTACTAGAACATGAAACCAATAATATGTTTTTGTTTTTTTTAATTAAAGCTTTTTATTTGCATAACATATATGGGTAGTTCCCCAGCATTGATCTTTACAAAGCTTTCCATTACAAATTTTACCCCCAGTCCCCTCCCCTCCCCTCCCCTAGATGGCAGGAAGTCCACTACTTGTTAATAATGTTGAAATACTTGACAAGTTGTGCAAGAAAAATCCTATCTACAAGAAAAAAAAAAAAATCAGAGAAAGGCAACACAATGCAAGCAAATATCAATAGAGAGCATGAAAATGTTACATTGTGGTCCACATTTCATATCCCTCTCTCTGGGTGTATATGGTTTTCTTCAGTGAACAATTGGAACTGGAAACCAATAATATGTGAGACTTATACGAATTATAAGGAAAAATATTCATATGGAAAGACAAACACACTAATGTTCTCTTTGTGGAGTTGTAGATTGACTCAACTATTCTGAAAAACAGTTTGGGATTATGCTAAGAAAGTGACTAAATTGACTATATTCTTTGACCCAGTGTTCTGCTGCCTTAATCATATACTCCAGAAAGGTCAATAATAAGTAGAAAGGCCTCATATAAAAGAAAATACTGATTGCAGCATTTTTTGTAGTAATAACAGAATCAGACAATTGAAGAATGGGTAAGGAATTTGTGGTATGTGTATGTAATGGAATAGTATTATACTGTAGGTAGAGGAAAGCAGTGAATATAAGAAATACAAAGAAATACTGAAACATTTATTTTAGAATAACAACCATCCATTTGGAGCTGAAAGCAACCTTAGAAGCCATTAAATTCAACCTCCCATGATTTTGTAGAAAAGGAAACCAAAGATTTGAAACTGAACTAATACAAAGTAACATAAGATTCAGCAAAACTGTACACAATGACCACAACAATGAATACAGAAAGAACAACAGTGAAACAATAAAGAAATATGCTATGAAATTATAATGATCAAGGCTCTCCTAAAGAAGATTTGTGAGAAGACACCTCCCCTGTTTCTTTTTAGAGATGTAGGAGACTATTTATAACATAATAGGTTTTTTTCTATGTGTTGGTTGGTTTTACTGAACTGTTTTTCCTTTTTCTGTTTTTTATCATAAGGAATAGCTTTTTAGGGAGAGGAAAGGGGGAAACACAAGATATAAATAGAAACATTTTTTGAAGGAAAAATATTGTCAGCTCTGCATATTTTTTTGTAGATAAAATCAGGAACTCACCAGATATTCCTTAAATTAAAAAAAAAAAGGAATTGTGTCAGATAAACACTTCATCAAATTCCTTGATTATCCATAGTAATACTAATGGAAAAATTTGTTGTTGTTCAGTCGTTTTAGTTCTATCTGACTCTTAATGACTGGGTTTTGAATTTTCGTGGTAAAAATACTGGAGTGGTTAGTCTCCTTCACCAGCTTATTTTACACATGAGGAAACTGAGGAAAACAGTTAAGTGACTTGTCTGCAATCATGTAGTCAGTAAATGTCTGATGCCAGATTTGAATTCAGGCCTTTTTCACTCCAAACCTGGCACTCTATCCACAGTGTCACTTTGCTGCCCAAAGAAAAGTTATCTGCTCATAATTTAAAACAGGTTTCTGAAGCACACTGTGAGAGAAGACAGAATTTTATATAAATTTTTTTTTTTTTATATTCTTGATTCAGATTTGGAATTTCCCAGTGATTATCCATCAGGATGTCTTCTTGGTTGTGTAGATTTGAATGACTGTTTGCCTCTGGAGCAATTTAAAGAACAGGTGAGTGGATGATACTTCTGTGGGAAGATGTTTGGTTTGTTTCCTTTAAAATGTACTGATGAAATTAATCTGCAAATAAGTGTTTCATCATTGGAATGCAAAAACACAGATTGATGTAATGAAAAATGAAAAGAACCCTAAATTTGGGGTCAGATAACCTAGCTTAGATCCTGAATCTTTTACCTACCCGTTTCCTTGACAAATCATTTAATCTCTTCAGAGCTTATTTTTATTTCATCTGAAAAATGAGAAAAGGAAAAGGGAAAGGATGGTTGTGGGTGACACAGGTAATCTAAGTTCTATTCTTCCTCATAGTCTTGTGTCTTAGATAATATCAACTGGATTTAGACAGATGTGAAGAGTCTTATGCAAAGTTAGTGCTGGGGAATGAAAAAACAAGGCAACAACTAACAAAATTTAAATATGTGCCTCTTTAATTCTTGTTATGCAGAAGGTCTACATAGTTGGGAAAAGGGAACATTTATCAGTCTATACTTTGAGCTTTCTCATAATAGGAAAAGAAACCAAAAGATTGCTACCAAAATCTTAGCAACAAATGTGACAAGTCTTTCCTTTCCCACCAATTACTTTTCTTTCTGTTGAAAAGAAGGATCTGATTATCAAGTTGATTAACTTATTGGATAATAGAATGTAATTGATTATGCTGTTGGGGCAAGCAGTGTAAGCTAGAGATTTATGCTTATGGCTAACATATTTTAAGGATCAGCCTTGACTTTAATTTTATGTTTTTTTTTAATTAACATGTAGGGGATATCCTGCCATCTAGGGGAGGGGTGGGGAGTAGGAGGGAGAAATTTGTAACAGAAAGCTTTGTAAGGGTTAATGTTGAAGAATTACCTATACTTATGTTTTGCAAATAAAAAGTTTTAATAAAAATAATAATAATAATAATTTGGGGAT
>JAJPUD010000702.1:391060-424211 GCA_023553655.1 Myrmecobius fasciatus | reverse complement strand
GACCTAATTAAATTAGGATGTTTCGAACAGCAGAAGGAGCTGAAGACCTTTGGGATAAAATCTTAAAATCTAGAGTCTCAGGATTTATTACTTGACATTTTGGAAGAAATCCAAAGTGGGGAAGTTCATCCCTGGATCATGCTTTAAGTGCTTTCCTAACAGTCTAGTCTTTCTGGTTATAGTTGTATAGCTATATAGGTTCTATTGTTACTAGAAAGGAAATGTTCTTTAGCTGAATAATTCTCAGTGGAACTTTTTTGCTTTCCAGCTTTTTTGGCTTTGCTCATTTTTATCTTACTATCGTCCTTTTTGTACCTCTTCCTTGTTTCTCCTGACTATAGAGAGTTTTAGAAGATAAAAGCTATTTTCTTTATGTAACATTTCTTCTAAGGTCTACTTGCTCTTATTTTTATTTGAAATTAATCCTTAATCCTTAATCCTATTTCCTCAGCCCTTTTTGTGTGTAAACAGTGTTATATTCATGTGTAGTGTATACATATATACAAACCAATTACTTATTCTCTGTCTTGTCTATACTCTTTCCATTAAACACTGGGACCCAGATCTAGGCAAAATTATGAAGTAAAAACAATCCTGGCTTCATATCTTCCCCTATCCACCATGCCTGTTTCAATTTTCTTTTCCTCAATTTTGTAAATTGCTCTCACTCTCTCAAGTATAGAGAAAAGTCACTAGCATCTTTGTGTGAATTATTTTAATATTATACTATCCCAATTAATTTACATTTCAAGAAAATCTCAGATTTCTGATGCTATTTTATTTGTGTGTCCATGAGAGAGAGAATTAGTAGATTTATTTATTATTTTTTACCAAAGCTTTTTATTTGCAAAACATATGTATGGGTAATTTTTCAACATTGACCCTTGCAAAGGTTTCTGTTACAAATTTTTCCCCCTAACCCCCACCCCTCCCCTAGATGGCAGGAAGTCTACTACCTGCTAATTATGTTAAAATATTGACAAATCTAATATGTGTATACATATTTTTACAGTTATCTTGCTATGCAAGAAAAGTCAAATCTACTAAATGGTCAAAGGATATGAACAGACAATTTTCAGATGATGAAATTAAAACTATTTGTAGTCATATGAAAAGGTGCTCCAAATCACTATTGATCAGAGAAATGCAAATCAAGACAACCCTGAGGTACCACTACACACCTGTCAGATTGGGTAAAATGATAGGAAATGATAATGACGAATGTTGGAGGGTATGTGGGAAAACTGGGACACTGATAACATTGTTGGAAATGTGAACGGATCCAGCCATTCTGGAGAGCAATTTGGAACTATGCTCAAAAAGTTATCAAACTGTGCATACCCCTTGACCAGCAGTGTTTTTTATTGGTCTTATATCCCAAAGAGATCTTAAAGGAAGGAAAAGGCCCCACATGTGCAAGAATATTTGTGGCAGCTCTTTTTGTAGTGGCTAGAAACTGGAAACTGAATGGATGCCCATCAATTGGAGAATGGCCGAATAAATTATGGTATATGAATATTATAGAATATTATTGTTCTGTGAGAAACGACCACCAGGATGATTTCAGAGAGGCCTGGAGAGACTTGCATGAACTGATGCTGAGTGAAATGAGCAGAACCAGGAGATCATTATTCATGGCAACAACAAGATGACTATATGATGATCAATTCTGATGGACATGACTCTCTTTAACAATGAAATGTTTCAAACCAGCTCCATTGTTCAGGAAAGAAAGCCATATACACCCAGAGACAGGGATATGAAATGTGGACCACAACATAACATTTTCATGCTGTCGATTGATGTTTGCTTGCATTGTGTTGCCTTTCTCTGATATTTTTTTTCTTGTAGATACAATTTTTCTTGCACAACAATGATAAGTGTGGAAATATGTGTACATATATTCGATTTGTCAAGTATTTTAACATAATTAACATGTAGTGGATTTCCTGCCATCTAGGGGAGGGGTGGGAAATAGGGGGGAAAAATTTGTAACAGAAAGCTTTGTAAGGGTTAATGTTGAAGAATTACCCATACATATGTCTTGCAAATAAAAAGTTTTAATTTAAAAAAAGAAAAAGTGGGATCTACAAGAAACAATTAAAAAAATATGAGAAAGGAAACACAATGCAAGCAAACATCAATAGAGAGCATGAAAATGTTATATTGTGGTCCACATTTCATATCCCTCTCTCTGGGTGTATATGGCTTTCTTCACTGAACAATTGGAGCTGGTTTGAAACATTTCATTGTTGAAGAGAGCCATGTCCTTCAGAATTGATCATCATATAGTCTTGTTGTTGCCATGTATAATGATCTCCTGGTTCTGCTCATTTCACTCAGCACCAGTTCATGTAAGTCTCTCCAGACCTCTCTAAAATCATCCTGCTGGTCGTTTCTTACAGAACAATAACATTCCATAACAATCATATGCCTTAATTTATTCAGCCAGTCTCCAATTGATGGGCATCCTTTCAGTTTCCAGATTCTAGCCACTACAAAAAGGGCTGCCACAAACATTTTTGCACGTGTGGGTCCCTTTTCCTTCCTTTCAGATCTCTTTGGGAGATAAGCCCAGTAGAAACACTGCTTGGGTCAAAGGGTATGCACAGTTTGATAACTTTTTGAGCATAGTTCCAGATTGATCTCCAGAATGGTTGGATCCGTTCACGGCTCCACCAACAATGCATCAGTGTCCCAGTTTTCCCACATCCCCTCCAATATTTGTCATTATCTTTTCCTGTCATCTTAACCAATCTGACAGGTGTGTAGTGGTATCTCAGAGTTGTCTTAATTTGCATTTCTTTGATCAATAGTGATTTGGAGCACCTTTTTATATGACTACAAATAGTTTTAATTTCATCATCTGAAAATTGTTCATATCCTTTGACCATTTATCGATTGGAGAGTGGCTTGAATTCTTATAAATATGAAACAATTCTCTATATATTTTAGAAATGAGGCCTTTATCAGAACCCTTAAATGTAAAGATGATTTCCCAATTTGATGCTTCCCTCCTAATCTTGTCTGCATTAGTTTTGTCTGTACAAAAACTTTTTAACTTAAAATAATCAAAATTATCTATCTGGTGTTCATTTAAGAGTTCCAGTTCTTTGGACACAAATTCCTTCCTTTTCCACAGGTTTGAGAGGTAAACTATCCTATGTTCCTCTACTCTTTATGTCTAAATCATGAACCCATTTAGATCTTATCTTGGTATGTGGTGTTAGGTGTGGGTCAAGCCCTAATTACTTCCATACTGGTTTTCAATTTTCCCAGCAGTTTTTGTCAAATGGTGAGTACTTATCCCAAAAGCTGAGGTCTTTGGGTTTATCAAACTCTAGATTGCTATGATTATTACCTAGTTTGTCCCGTGATCCTATCTTATTCCACTGATTGACCATTCTGTTTCTTAGCTAGTACCAAATGGTTTTGATGACCATTGCTTTATATTTTAGTTTTAAATCTGGTACAGCAAGGCCACCTTCATCAGCCTTTTTTTTTTTTTTTTTTTTCATTAAAGAGTTAGTAGATTTAGATTTTTGGAGTTGATGCTTTCTTCCCCTTTAATTACCCTAATAGGCAACAGGCATAGGATCATATCCAGTTTTGTTTTGTCTTTTTTCTTTTCTAACCTCTCTAAATTAGCCAGAAAGGAGTGGAAGACTTGCATTCAGTTGTATGAAGTACTTTTAGAGTAATGGAAATACTCAATAATAACAGACCTCTTGGCTCCTCAGATATAATGAGATCAGCACTTTTCATCATCTTTAGGTTCTATAATATTTTCTTTCCTAAGGGTATGAGTCACCTCTGGATCTGTCGCATTTCTCCCATCTGTTCCCAGCTGTAGAAACTAGCAACTTTCTTTATGAATTCCCTTGATTTTTAATGTTATACCAAAGTTCCAGAAGCTTATAGTCTTTTTCATCATCAGAAATAAGTACCCAGTCCCCTGGTGCAACTTTTTCACTTTTTTTTTCTTTTGTAATTGCGCACAATACTTGAATGTGTCTGGGAGTGACAGTTTCATTTTTTAAAGATCTGACTTATGAAATGCTAAGATCATCCAGATGGCCTACCTGGGTCTATTTGGGGTAATGTTTTTTAAGGTATGGAAGTGGTATTATTTCTTTCTTCTAAGAAAGTCGGGGTGTCAGGTAGGAAAGATAACTTAGTCCAGTCCTGTTATGCTACCCCTTTTATTTTTCCAACTGAGAAAGCAACACTCATAAACCTGCTGTTTCCTACAGCCATTTTTCACCACTGTATTTTATGATGTTGTCTTAGACATTTCTGGGAAGCAACATGATACAGTCAGAATAATATTAGGTACATATCTGCATTCAAATTCTATCATACAGCTGTGTGAATGTGGGCAAGTCTTTTATCCTCTCTATGCCTTGGTTCTTTCATTTGTTATTATTTCCTCATTCTCATTATTATCTGGATTTAAATATTCTTATAAGGTCTGCCTCACTGAGTTATTGTAAGGATCAAATAAAATAATTTATGCAAAGTGATTTGCAAACCTTAGAGTGCTATGTAAACATTTTCTCTTATTATAATTATTATTAATATTATATGAATACTAAGACCGGAGTTTTGAATTTAATCTCTTGTATGACTTGGGTCAATTCTCTTATCTGTTTTATTGCTTAGTTTCTCTTTCTTCAGCCCAGAACTGTTGTTTATTTCCCTGTTTTGTGGCCTTGGCTTTTCCTAGATAAGTTAAAGAATTGTACACTTTAACTGTTCTTTGGTATAATGTGATTATCTGAGTTCCTGAAATCCAAGGAGGTTTTATTAGTGGCAGTTTTAAAGTCAAGTGTGGATATACTGGGTAAGTGACTTAAAATGTGTGTATAAAATGTTTTTCCCCAGGCTGAGAGCATATCTGCCTTTCATCCCCCATGGGTAGTGTGGCTGGCATGGCTATTCCATGCCAAAAGGAATCCCTCCAGGCTTCTCAACAGTGGCAAGTGCTCAACCCTTACAAGAGTAAGAGTGAAATTGAGAGACCTTAAGGGCTCAACTGTGGAGAGAAAGGGAAAGGATGGCTATCTAGTAAAGCTTTTCTTGCATTTCCCTAGAAGAAACCCATGCTGTTTGCCAGCATTTTATCTGCCAACAGCAGATGTAAGCTCTCAAAAACAGCAGGGAGGATGTTGACTGTAACAATGCATCAAGGCTTTGGTTTGTAACCTCAATAGTAAGGCAGTTAACTTTTTTTTTTTTTTTTTAAATAAAAGACATTTTGATTGCCAAATACATAACCATTAGCAGCTGTGGTTGTGAGCAGAGCCTTCTCCTCACACGGTATAGTCTAGACCTAACAGGCTTTCAAACAAAAAGTTGGGTTGGTGACTTTTGTTCCCAAGTGTAAATTTATATGTGCTATTTTTATTGCTACATTCAGTGACCAGTCTGATCTGTTTGAATCTGAAGTATCCCTGATTATTATTTTTTTTTCTGTACTGAAGCCATCGTCCTTTTGTTTGCTGCTGACCTTAGTTCATTCTTCTAACTAGCATAATAATCAAGACTTCAAATCCATGCTAAGGTGATTCCACTGTTAACTACTTTTGTGCTGTTACTGTGGTGTCAGTAGGAGAAGTGCAATTGTCCAGTGAGGAAAAGAATTATTATTTGGATTCCTTTCTGTGATGATGTTCAAGCTTAAAGAATTTAACTTTCTAAAATTAGAGTAAAAGGTTTTTATAAAAGTGTGTTTTATAAAAATCAGGATAACAGTGTGAGACTGAAGAAGAAATGAAAAGATAAAGGAAACAATATTTTAACTTAGCAAAATTAGGTTCTAGATTCCCATTTGTGTCTAAAAATGTGAAAATATCTCTCCTAGTCTCCTATTGTGAAAACACTTCTTAGCATTTAGACCTAGAAATCCAAAGGAGACAAAGACAATGTATGTCAGCAAAGCCCTCGTTGTGTAAGGATCGTTCATAATTTTTTGGGAACTTAAATGTAATAGAAAACCATTGGTACTCTAGGCAATTTTCTTAAACTCCCATCATATTTCATTGAGATTAAGTGAATTTTCAGGATTCCCATGAAGGCACAAGCATTTATCAGATTATCTGACTATCTTTAGAATTATCTTCAGTCTTTTTATCAGAAGCCCATTTGAATGTGGCTTAAGGAATAACCCATCTACATTTTTTAAATATCAGAAGAACATGATTTTTTTTATTGTATTTTTTTTCTTAAGGGAAGTGAAATATGATACTCATTTTTCATATCACTTTGCTATTTGGCTTTTATCTGAAGAATATTACATTAATTGTAGTTTACCCATTGCTCTGTGAATTTAAAATAAATTCCTATTTTGTAGATAAATAAGCCAAGGCCATTAAGATTTGATTTGCTTGAGGTTACGACTGTTCTCTATACTCTGTGTAGTTCAGTTTATAGGAACCTGCAAGTGAACTACTATATATATGAGGTTTTATACTTTCTAATTTGTGATTCAAGTGATTCAAGAGCCTTTATCAGTTTCATTGTCTTGAAACTTGAAACTTTCAGGACTACACAGGAGCAGTTTGTTGTTTTTGCTTTTGCAATTTTCATTAATTAGACAATAAGCATTTATTTAGTACCTGCTGTGTGCCAGACACTACTGGTGCTAGGACCACAAAGATGAAAATAAAAGTCCCTACCTTCAGGTAGTTCACATTATGTAAGGGAAAATAACTTTTCTATTTTTACAAAATAAATACAAGGTAATGGGTGGAAGTGGGGAGTACAGTTTGATAGCTGTGGGTAAGAGGACAGGCCTTGTACAGGTTAGGGTTGAGCTAGGCTTTGAAGGAACTTAGGAATTCTAAGAGTTACAGAGAAGATGCATACTGTAGAGACAGAGTATCATGTGTATGAAAACTAATTGACTTGGACCACAGAGGATATGAAGGAGAGTTATATTTAATAGGGGTGAAATGGTAGAATGGAGCCTGCTTATAGGGGCTTTAAATTCCAAACAGGAATTTGCATTTGATCCTAGATGAAATAGGGAATCACTAGAGTTTAGTCATCATGGTCAGACTACTGCTTTAGGAATATAACTTTAACACTGTATAGAAGATAGATCAAAAAGATGAGAGATTTGAGAGGGAGAGAGCAATTATGAGGATGTTGCAAGATCAAAGTGAAAGATGCTAAAGATCTGAATTGTGGAGATTGCTGAGTGAATATCCATCAGGTCATAGGTAGGACAGATGTTGGGGAAGTAGAATCAATAATAGTAGCAAATAATTTGCAGTAGGGGCAAGAGAGAATGAATAGGATAATTTTAAGATTGTGAGCTTAAGTGACAGGAGATACAGAAAAAGTTGGAGAAGTTAAGAAGAGGAGTTGGTGAGGATGGGGGAAGGAGGGAAGATAATCACTTACTTTTGGACATATAAATTTGAGATGCCTAGGGTGCATACAATTCAAAATATCCAGTAGGCTGTTAGTGATGTGGAACTGGAGTTCAGGAGAAAGATCAGGCTGATATAAAGATGTGGGAGTCATCTTCATAGGTATGATCATTGAATCCATGGGATCATCAAAAGAGGATCATCAAAAGAGTCAGTAGAGAGAGAAAAGAAAGCTCTGGACAATCCTTGGGATACACCTACTAACTGTAGTTGGACTAACTAACCCGTCAAATATTCAAGAGATCCAGCAAAAGAAACTAAGAAGAGAGGAGGAGGAACCAAGAGAGATTAGTCTTATTAACATCAAAAGAGGATAGAATATGCAGGAGAAAGTAGTCATTAATGTCAGAAGATGCCGAGAGATTAAAGAAGGAGAGAAATCTGCATCTGACAATTAAAAAATAATTTAAAAAATTTAATTTAATTAAAAATAATGTCAGAATTCTGATTGCAAAGGATGGAGTCATAAGTAAGAGGAGAGGAAATAGAGCCTATGAGAGTAGTTAACTTTTTCTCAGAATTTAGCTGTTTAAAAAAAAAAAGGAGGATAATAGCTTGAGGGCATGTCAGGGTCAAGTGAAGGATTTTAAGGATGGGAAAGACCTAGCCATGTTTGTAGGCAGCAAGGAAGGAGTCCCTGAAAGGGAAGATTGAATATCAGAGGACAGTGAATGATTATAGGCTATTTTGCCCAATGATATAAGAGCATGGAATCAAGGATACACATAGAGGGATTAGTCTTTTCAGTGAGAAAGACCACCTCTTCTTCATAGACTGGAGTAATATAAGGGAGAATATAGGTGATTTCAAGAGGTTTTGAGATGTAGAAAGAAGGAGCTCATGGAAAATGGTCTATTTTCTTGTAAGACACAAAATCCTTTGTTGAAAGGTTTTGGTGAAGATACTGGTTTGGGAGGCTTCTGTAGTTCAGGTTCTTATTGCCCACTATGAGAGCAAGAATTGAAGTGGAGAGGAAGAGACTGAGTCAGGTTTTGAACTACTTGATACAGGACAACCAATGACCCATAGATAAAAGCATAATTGCTGCCATGATTTGGATTCACAATATGAATATAAATAGGTTCAGAAAAGAAATCTTCTGTGGTGTTTATTTATTGCTTACTATTGACAGGTCTTTTAGTAGTTTTCATGTGAACAGTTCTATCCACTAAGATTTTTGTAAGATTCTTGAGAAAGTAGATAAATGCACAGTATCTTGTTTCCGCAGTGTACTTAACAAGTGTTACTTGTTGATAAAGAACTGGTGGCGAAAATTTGCTTGTACTTAAACCCAAAATGAGATTAATGAATTCTCTGAGCTCTGCTCTCTAGCTGAAGCTAGTTGAGGTAAAATCACTAGGTTCTGATATTTCTTTTCCTTTTTTTTTTCTTTATTAAAGCTTTTTATTTGCAAAACATATGTGTGGGTAATTCTTCAAAATTGACCCTTACAAAGCTTTCTGTTACAAATTTTTCCTCCCCTAGATGGCAAGAAATCCACTACATGTTAACTGTGTTAAAATACTTGACAAATCGAATATTTGTATACATATTTCCACACTTATCATTGTTGTGCAAGAAAAATGGTATCTGCAAGAAAAAAAATCAGAGAAAGGAAACACAATGCAAGCAAACATCAATAGAGAGCATGAAAATGTTATGTTGTAGTCCACCACATTTCATAGGTGTGTATGGCTTTCCTCACTAAACAATTGGAAGTGGTTTGAAACATTTCATTATTGAAGAGAGCCATGTCCATCAGAATTGATCATCATATAGTATTGTTGTTGCCATGTATAATGATCTCCTGGTTCTGCTCACTTCTCTCAGCATCAGTTCATGCAGTCTCTCCAGGCCTCTCTGAAATCATCCTGCTGGTCGTTTCTTACAGAACAATAATATTCCATGACATTCATGTACCATAATTTATTCAGCCATTCTCCAGTTGATGGGCATCCATTCAGTTTCCAGTTTCTAGCCACTACAAAAAAGGGTTCTGATATTTCTTTGTTTTAATTGTTGTTGTTATCTTTTATTCTTTTTTTTAAATTAAAGCTTTTTATTTTCAAAACATATGGATAGATAATTTTCAACATTCACCCTTGAAAAACCTTGTGTTCCAAATTTTTTCTCTTTCTATCCATCCCCTCCCCTAGACGGCAAGTAATCCAACATATGATAAATATGCAATTCTTCTATATTTTCAAAATTATCATGCTGTACAAGAAAAATCAGATTAAAAGATGAGAAAGAAAACAAAATGCAAACAGCAACAGCAAAAAGAGTGAAAGTACTATGTTGTGATCTATACTCGGTTTCCATAGTCCTCTCTTTGGGTACAGATAACACTCTTCATTACAAGGCCATTGGGACTGGCCTGATTATCTCATCGTTGAAAAGAGCCTTGTCCATCTGATATTTCTTAATCTAGAAATGGGGAAAGCCATGGGTTTATATTTTCAGATAGGTCTTATATCCATTATTAAGAACATTTTAGTATAGAATCCTTGATTAGAACATTTACTTCTGGTTTTGTGCTTGACACTGTACTAAGCACTTGACAAATATCTCATAGCAACTTTAGATGATGGGTGCTATGATTATTTCCAGGGGTAAGTGTCTTGTCCAGGTTCTCACTACAACTAAATGTCTAGGATAGATAGGCTAGAACTCTGCTCTGTGGAAGTTACCAACATGTATTTTCTGTACTTGATGTTTTCTGTAACATGTGACTGCTTTTGACAGGTTGAAGACTCAGAGGAGATCAGTTAGGTGGGGAGGAAAGGAGGATATAGCAGAGTGGTATGCTTTAGTCTTTGGCTCTTTCCAAAAATGGCCACTGTGCCCATGAACAACAGATATCTATTGGTTATTTGCTCCTAAGTTGATTTCCTCTGTGACATATTTGTTGCCACATTGAACTGGCAGTTCTTAAGAATAATCTTGGGCAAGAGATTTACCCAGGTTGCTGCTGGGATCTGTTCCAGCTTATCTTTAGTTTATCTTTATCCATCCAACTCACTTGATAGTTTAGTCATGACATGGCAGTCATTTTGTCCTGAAGAAAAGGGTCCTACTCTGAAGTAGGGAAAAGACAATTTTGTCCTTAAGGGAGGATATTGAATCCTGATGATGTTACGTATGCCACAAATGCCTTGAGTTCTTTGAAGAATAATGTAAATGAGAATTACTAAATAGACAAAAGTCATGTTGAGATTATTCTCCTTAGTTTTGTTGTGCTTGTGGCTACTTTATTAAAATAATTTCATTCTCTTTTTGAGTTTTACCGTCTTAGTCTTATTGGAATTGGCTTTTAGTGAACTAGATTTCATAGCATGATTATTAATCATATAGTTCAAGCCAAAAAAAACCTCCTAGTAAATGCATTTCCTTTGTATGGCATTTCTTCTGAGTAAATTTTTTTTTTTTAAGATTTTCTTATCCCTTTGAAAAATGGAAATACTTCCAGAGTACTTGGGAATTCATTTTGATGGATCATACCTTAGTATCTTGGCGTTATTGATTACTTTGGTACAAGGAGGCTTAACCTAATTCCCAGGCTTCCAGAATTGGTGTAAATACTAGTTTGGCTATGAATCAGCACCAGTTGCCAAAACTGCTGAATTTCTTTTTTCTTATGGACACAGCAAAAGAAATATTTTCTAGCTGACTGGTGAGCAATCTTCCTCTGGAAGAAGAGAAGAAAATGCCTGTTTAGCATTTAATTACCTGTTATGTTAGGCATCTATGAAGCTTATGAGGCATGAAAGAAGAAGAGATCCCCTTTCCTCAGTCATCAAGCTAGGAACCAGGTGATGGGACTCACAACACATCGAGAGTAGGAGCAACTTTTTAGGGTGTCTTTACATGAATTTCTTCGTTGTTTCTTACTGCTTAATTCCACTTAAGCAGCCTGTTACTTTCTTTAGTCTGCTGCTTCTGGACCTATTCCGGTTAGTGTTCTGTATTCCTTCTACACAAGTGTTGCCATCTATTCTCTAAACATCTTGCTTTTTTTTTCATCTAATGACTCTACTAGTAAAAAAAACAAAACAAAACCAAACAAACAAAAAAAAAAAACAGCTTCTTGTGTGCCTCTGACAGGTTAATATGAAGTTTGGCACTTCTTTCCCTGGTATTATGGTTGATTTTTTTTCCTACCTACAGATTCCAGTTAGACAACATTTATTCTTTTAGAAGGACTAATAAAATTCTGACAAGGTAACTTTCCTTCAGTGCTTTTCATGGTGAAGAATAATCCATGTCACCTTTGCAACATATATACCCTATTTTCTTTATCTCTAATATTACTTTGTATCCTAATCTCTTCTAACTCCCCATAGAGGTATGCAGGAGAGCCTGGCCAAAATATATATATATATATATATATATATATATGTGTGTGTGTGTGTGTGTGTGTGTGTGTTAAGTTCTATGTTTAATTTCACTTTAAGGCATAAAAGTGTCTAGGAAATCTCTTGCCATGCCATTTTTTTAATTATCTCATACCAGAATCTTGATTTTTAAAATTTGTCATTCTCTTATTAGTGTACAATGGGACAATATTCTAAGCTCATCCTATATAGGTTCATATTGGCTTTTTGTCAAGAGACAAAGATTTACATCTATTTTGAAGAAAGCAGTAGACTGTAGAATGGACTCTTCTTTAATACGTGAATGTCTCAAAGACTCTTTGGGCTTCAGCTTGCCATGCTAAAGTCTATTGTTCTGTTTGATTGAGCAGGCTTTAATGTGGGTAATTGCAAAGCCACAGCCATGTTTGGAAGTACTCAGAATATTAAAAGTGCCTTCACATAGCTGAAGGATTTAGGACAGTTTTACCCTTCCCAGTAGGTAAGAGGATTCACAGCTCTCATAAGCTGCTGAAGGAAATGGCCTTGCAGCCAGCAGTTTCCTTTGGCAAACACTGAACATAATTTACATAGCTTCCTACTAACTCAGCCTGAACCTCTTGTCCTGCCTGGCCCCAAGGTTTGGAACAGCAGAACTGTGAAATGCTGGCTGTCCTGTTCCTGGCCTTGACGCTCTCCAGGCCACAGAGGAGAGAAGGCAGGATAATTGAAGGAGAGAAACTGCAAGCCACTGGGGCTTGTGTTAAGTCTAAAGATGTCAGGGAGAACCTCTGCTCATGGTTTTGCCTGCTGAGAGGTTCAGAGCAGGCCTCAGGCAGAGTTCACTTTTTCTTAGTTCATACTAGAACTTCTTCATCCTGAGCTCTGTAAGGGTAAAGGGGCTTCATGCGCATAAACAAATTGCACATGGCTTAACATCTGATCCACCCAGTAATATGGCTGTGTTAAATGAAAAGTGTGGTCTTATCAGAGCAAGATCTGTAGCATTTCTGAGCTGGGAACTATAATCTGTGGGCAGAACCCAGTGTAACCAAAAGCACCTCCTACCTTCTACAGCACATTGCTTATCTATAACACCCAGTAAAGGAATTAAAGAAGATTGTAAAATTCTGACTTTTGAAGTTTATGCTACTTTCAGAGAGACAGCATGGGGCAGTATAGTGGTATCAAATATGAAACATTCTTATGGACTGCTTGTTAACTTAAGACCACAAATTAACATTATCTACAACACATTATATTTTTATTTTATTAAATATGTCTATATTATATTTTAATTTTGTTTGCTTTCTGGAGTTTTGTGGGCCTTGAGTTTGACTCTTTTGGTATAGTACATAAAGTGCAGAATTTGGAGTCAGAAAAACTTGGATTCAGATCTTCCCTTTAGTATTGTCTGTATAATTATTGGTCTCTATGCTTCGTTTTCTTATCTTTATTTTTAATTTTTTTTCTCTTAACAAGCATTTATTGGATTTTTTTTGTTCCAAATTTTTCCCCTCCTTCCCCCTACCCCCACCCCTAGATGACAGGTATTCTAATGCATGTGAAATATGTTAAATTATATGACAAATCCAATATATGTATACATATGTATACAGTTATCTTACTGCACAAGAAAAATCAGATCTAGAAAGAGAAAAAAAAAAAAAAGAAGAGTTATCTATCACTATAAAAAAAAAAAAAAGACCAACCTAAGAAGGGAAACACAATACAAGCAAATATTCACAAAAAGCATTAAAATGCTATGTTGTGGTCCACACTCAGTTCTCACAGGCCTCTCTCTCTGGATGTATATGACTTTCTTCATCGCTGAACAATAGGAACTGGTTTGAATCACATCATTGTTGAAGAGAACCATGTCCATCAGAATTGATCATCGTATAGTCTTGTTGCTGTGTATAATGTTCTCCTGGTTCTGCTGATTTCACTCAGCATCAGTTTATGCAAGTCTCTCCAGGCCTCTCTGAAATCGTCCTGCTGGTCATTTCTCACAGAACAATAATATTCCATAACATTCATATACCATAATTTATTCAGCCATTCTCCAATTGATGGGCATCCATTCAGTTTCCAGTTTCTTGCCACTACAAAAAGGGCTGCCACAAATATTTTTGCACATATGGGGCCCTTTCCTTCCTTTAAGATCTTTTTGGGATATAAGCCCAGTAGAAACACTGCTGGGTCAAAGGGTATGCACAGTTTGATAATTTTTTGAGCATAGTTCCAGATTGCTCTCCAAGTTTTCTTATCTTTAAATTGAAAATAACAAGGCCTGAAATACCTACTTTACAAAGTAAGGCTCTATGCTATAAGGCTCTATGTCTTGTCTATGAATTGCAACAGAGTGACATTTCTAAGGGTACATTCTGGCAGGTGAGTAAAAGTAGAATTTTATTTCAGATGACCAAATTTTAATCTATAAAAATAAAAAGCCTGATGGTGGCAATTAAGATATTGACTTTCTTGCTCATGAAGTCTTCCCTAGATACTTATGAGTTTTACTGGTTGAGTTTGGCAAGAATACATGGATAGATGGGCAAACATGAAATGAGAAATGTTTCATTGATTCCAGCTGTTGCCTTGAAACATTGCAGTGTTATTCTAGTATTGGTCACTCCCAAAGTAGAAAGAGTAAGAACCATGTGCACCCAGATCTAGTTTTGATTGGTTATGTGAAGCAGTTTTCACTGTTTATTTTTCAGCTCATCTTTTTACCCTTACCAAGATTTGATTGCATCCAAAGTGACAAATTTTTACATGATAATACCTTTTAGAATGAATCATCTTTCTCTTAAGTTTACTGTTTCTATTAAAATTTCCTTAAAATGTTTTCATTTTCTTAAGTTTTTCCAGTACTTTACGTCTATTGAATCTAGGAGGTATTCAGGTTTCTGAGAGGTACATAGTTGGAAACCATTCCCAGAGGCAGATAGATAGTGCAGTGGACCGAGCACTGGATCTGGAATCGGGAAGACTTGATCCAGTCCCACTCCTTTACTAGTTATGTGAGCCTGGACAAGTCACTTAACCCTCTACCTCTATTTTTTCATCCATAAAATGAGCTGGAGAAAGAAATAACAAAGCACTCCATTATCCCAAAATGGGAATATGACTGAAATTACTGAACAACAACAAATATTCCTAACTCTGGATTGCTCATTTTTTCATAAGAGTAAATTCTGATTTGTCTTCTGGGAAGAGGCCAAATGTCCTTTTGTTGAAATTGTTTTGTACATTTCCTGTGATAGATGGGAATTCAAATATGAAAGGCTTTATACTCTCTAAGGATAGCATTACTTTGGCAGAGATTCAGGTTCCATTTCCATTTCTTGTCTTGGTTGTTGTGTTCTTGTTTTTTTCTGCTTGCCTGACTGTGAAATGGAATGATTATTTACTACCTGTCACCTGCTTATCTTGTAGCATGTTATCAGAATTGGTGTGGTAAGGTGTGTGGAACATTTTGAGTTTCTTGAAGAGAATGTTAGAACACTCTAAATATTGTCCCATCTAGCCCAACTCCCTAGATTTTTATGTTTTATATTTTTCAGTACCCAGACCTCAGTCAAGAATCTGATTCTCCATTTGTTTTCATCTGCGCAAATCCCCAAGAAATGATCTTGAAGTTTCCTATCAAAGGCAAACACAAAATCTGTAAGTCTATTTCCTTTTTAATTTTTTTCTTCACACTTATTTATTTATTTTTAATACACATTGTTTTATGGATCATGTTGGGAGAGAAAAATGAGAGCAAAGTGGAAAAGCCGTGGGAGAGATAAAAAAAGAGAAAAAAAAAAGTGTTCATAGCATGTGTTGATTTACATTCAGTCTCCTTGGTTCTTTTTCTGGATACAGTTACCATTTTCTGTCTTAAAGTCTATTGGGATTGTTTTAGATCCCTGAACCACTGAGAAGAACAGTCTTTCATAGTTGATCATCACACATTCTTTTTTTTTTTTTTTTAATTTCATTTTTAAAGCGTGCATGGGTAATTTTTCTTTTTTTTTTTTTTCTTTATTAAAGCTTTTTATTTGCAAAATATATGTATGGTTAATTCTTCAACATTGACCCTTATAAAGCTTTCTGTTACAATTTTTTCCACCCTACCCCTCATTTCTCCCCTAGATGGCAGGAAGTTAAATACATGTTCACCATGTCAAAATACTTGACAAATTAAATGTGAATATATATTTATACAGTTAGCTTGTTGCACAAGAAAAATTGGATGTACAAGAAAAGAAAATCTGAGAAGGGAAACATAATGCAAGCAAACATCAATAGAGAGCATGAAAATGTTATGTTGTGATCCACATTTCATATCCCCTTCTCTGGGTGTATATAGCTTTCTTCACTGAACAATTGGTTTGAAACATTTCATTGTTGAAGAGAACCATGTCCACCAGAATTGATCATTATATAGTATTGTTGTTGCCATGTATAATGATCTCCTGGTTCTGCTCATTTCACTCAGCATCAGTTCATGCAAGTCTCTCCAGGCCTCTCTGAAATCATCCTGCTGGTCATTTCTTACAGAACAGTAATATTCCATAACATTCATATACCATAATTTATTTAGCCATTCTCCAACTGATGAGCATCCATTCATTTTCCAGTTTCTAGGCATTACAAAAAGGGCTGCTGCAAACATTCTTGCACATGTGGGGCCCTTTCCTTCCTTTAAGATCTCTTTGGGATATAAGCCCAGTAGAAACATGCTGGGTCAAAGGGTATGTACAGTTTCATAACTCTTTGAGTGTAGGTCCAAATTGCTCTCCAGAATAGTTGGATCTGTTCACAGTTCCACCAACAATGCATCAGTGTCCCAGTTTTCCCACATCCCCTCCAATATTCGTCATTATCTTTTCCTGTCATTTTAGCCAATCTGACAGATGTTTAATGGTATCTCAGAGTTGTCTTAATTTGCATTTCTTTGATCAATAGTGATTTGGAGCATCTTTTCATATGACTAGAAATAGTTTTAATTTCATCATCTGAAAATTGTCTGTTCATATCCTTTGACCATTTATCGATTGGAGAGTGGCTTGAATTCTTATGAATTTGAGTCAATTCTTTATATGTTTAAGAAATGAGGCCTTTATCAGAACCCTTAAATGTAAAGATGATTTCTCAATTTATTGCTTCCCTCCTAATCTTGTCTTTATTAGTTTTGTTTGTACAAAAACTTTTTAACTTAATATAGTCAAAATTATATAGTCTTCAATTAAGAGTTCCAGTTCTTCTTTGGACACAAATTTCTTCCTTCTCCACAGATCTGAGAGATAAACTATCCTATGTTCCTCTAATTTGTTTATAATATCACTCTTTAAGGCCTGGAGGGACTTGCATGAACTGATGCTGAGTGAAACGAACAGAACCAGGAGATCATCATGCACAGCAACAACAGTATTACATGATGATCAATTCTGATGGACATGGCTCTCGGCAACAAAGAATTGTCTCAAACCAGTTCCAATTGTTCACTGAAGAAAACCATATGCACTCAGAGAGAGGGAAATGAAATATGGAGCACAACATAACATTTTCATGATCTCTATTGATGTTTGCTTGCATTGTGTTGCCTTTCTCTGATTCTTTTTTTTTTTCTTGTAAATAGTATTTTTCTTGCATAACTTCTCAAGCATTTCAACATTATTAACATGTAGTGGACTTCCTGCCATCTAGGGTAGGGGAGAGGACTGGGGGTAAAATTTGTAATGGAAAGCTTTGTAAGGATCAATGTTGGGGAACTACCCATACATATGTTATACAAATAAAAAGCTTTAATAAAAAAAAATAATAATATCACTCTTTATATCTAAATCATGAACCCATTTAGATTTCATCTTGGTATGTAGTGTTAGGTGTGGGTCAAACCCTAATTTCTTCCATACTAGTTTCCAATTTTCCCAGCAGTTTTTGTCGAATAGTAAATACTTATCCCAAAAGCTGGGGTCTTTGGGTTTATCAAACACTAGATTGCTATAGTTATTGCCTAGTTTGTCAATGATCCTATACTATTCCACTGATCAACTACTCTATTTCTTAGCCAATATCAAATTTTTTTTTTTTTTTTTTTTGCTGAGGCAGTTGGGGTTAAGTGACTTGCCTAGGGTCACACAGCTAGGAAGTGTTAAGTGTCTGAGACCAAATTTGAACTCAGGTCCTCCTGACTCTAGCGCTGGTCCTCTAACTAATGTGCCACCTCGCTGACCCCAAATGGTTTTGATGACCGCTGCTCTATAATATAGATTTAGATCTGGTACAGCAAGGTCACCTTCATCAGCCTTTTTTTTTTTTTTTTTCATTCCCTTGAAATTCTTGACCTTTTGTTCTTCCAAATGAACTCTGCTACTATTTTTTTCTAGATCTGTAAAATAATTTCTTGGGAGTTTGATTGATATGGCACTAAATAAGTAAATTAGTTTGGGTAGTATTGTCATTTTTATTATATTTGCTCCACCTACCCATGATAACTTGATTTTTTCCAACTGAATAGGTCTGACTTTATTTATGTGGAAATATTTTGTAGTTTAATTTGTATAGTTCCTGACTTTTCCTTGGCAGATAGATTTCCAAATATTTTATACTATCGACAGTTATTTTGAATGGAATTTCTTTTTTTTTTTTTTTTTAATTTACAAAACATATGTATGGGTAATTTTTCAACACTGACCCTTACAAAACTTCCTGTTACAAAATTTTCCCCCCTACTCCCTACCCCTCCTCTAGATGGCAGGATATCCACTACATGTTAATTATGTTAAAATACTTGACAAATCGAATATATGCATACATATTTCCAAACTTACTGTTTTGCAAGAAAAATCGTATCTACAAAAAAGAAAAATCAGATAAAGGAAACACAATGCAAGCAAACATCGATAGAGACCATGAAAATGTTATGTTGTGGTCCACATTTCACATCCCTCTCTCTGGGTGTATATGGCTTTCTTCACCGAACAATTGGAAGTGGTTTGCAACATTTCATTGTCGAAGAGAGCCAGGTCCATCAGAATTGATCGTCATATGGTATTGTTGTTGCCGTGTATAATGATCTCCTGGTTCTGCTCATTTCACTCAGCATCAGTTCATGTAAGTCTCTCCAGGCCTCTCTGAAATCGTCCTGCTGGTCGTTTCTTACAGAACAATAATATTCCATAATATTCATATACCATAATTTATTCAGCCATTCTCCAATTGATGGGCATCCATTGAATCGAATTTCTTTTTGTATCTCTTGCTGCTGAACTTTGTTGTTAATATATAAAAGTGCTGATGATTTATGTGGATTTATTTTGTATCCTGCAACTTTGCTAAATTTGTGAATTGTTTCTAGTAATTTTTTAGTTGAGTCTCTAGGGTTCTCTAAGTATACCATCATGTCATCTGCAAAGAGTGATAATTTGGTTTCCTCATTACCTACTCTAATTCCTTTAATCTCTTTTTCTTCTCTTACTGCCAAAGCTAAAATTTCTAATACAATATTAAATAGTAATGGTGACAATGGGCAGCCTTGTTTCACTCCTGATCTTATTGGTTCTAGTTTGTCTCCATTACATATGAGATCATCACACATTCTTGCTGTCATTGTGTACAATGTATTCCTGGTTTTGCTTGTTTTGCTCAGCATCTGTTCATGTAAATCTTTCCAGGCCTTTCAGCTTGTTCATCATTTTTTACAGAACAATAATATTCCATTACCTTCATATACCACAACTTGATCAGCCATTTCCCAATTGATGGATATCTATTCATTTTCCGTTCTTTGCTATATAAGTTCCAATATCATATCATTGCTAAACTTTTACATTATGACTGTTTTAACATGTCCTGATCCTAGTGCTATTTGGTGATTATTTGGTGAATTAATAAAATCATATGTACTATTATCCAGGTGTCTTAATATTAAGTTCAATGCCATGTAGCTTTTCTTACTTGGCATATCTGGCAGAGGAGATCACTCTAGAGTGAAATACTCTCTTTTCCTAGAGATATTAACATTTATGACTCTCTCAACATGTAGAGGCAAATAAATTTGCTTACATAAAACATTTAAGTAAAGAATTCTAGCAGTTTCAATAATTTACTTTTTGTTCTTCAGTGTTTTCTCTAACTCTGACTTCTGAAGACCTTGCACAGCCAATTTAATTACTTTTTCAGAGCTCAAGCATCATCCCTTTACCACATTTTTCACTGCCAGTGTTTTTCCTGAGTCCATTTTGGGCCCTCTGTTCTTATTCTTCTCCCACTCTGGGGGATCTTTTTCTCTTTTGTGATTGCACTCCTCCAAACACAATGCATCCTTGTTAATTTATTCTTTACATTTTCAACTTCCTTGGCTCCCAGTCTTTTTTTCTTGGTCCAGCATGTCAGCATCCTCTGCATTTCATCATAAATTTCACCTATAAACCCAATATGTGATAAAGATTTGGCTGTATTTTCTTCAACAATCTTCTTAGTTCAACTTATTAGTCAGTCAGTGAATAGAGTGCCAGACCTGGAATCAGGAAGACCCGAGTTCAAATTTGATCTCACTAGCTATGGGACTCTGAGCAAGTCACTCCACCTCTATTAACCTTACTTTACTTGAGAAGGAAATTGCAAATTCCTCAAGTGTCATTGCCAAGAAAATCCCATGTGGGGTTATGGAGAATTGGAAATGACGGAACCACTGAACAACAAATAAATATAAATACATATAAATAAATATAATAAATACATATATAATATTTTTTGGAACTTAAAGCATTATATAAATTTCAAGTATCATTGACATTGAGTAACATTATTATGTTACTGCTTTCTCAATTGGTTAGAAAGTAGCCCTGATGAATCAGGGGTTCCTGCTATACCAGTTAATTAATTAAGGTGTATTCATCATTATAAACTGTATTCAAGAACGGAGCCATAAGTGTGTTCCACTCCAAATGGACTGTTGGAAATATGTGAGTTAATTAATTCATGTAACTAATTAATAATGAATTGATTGACAATTCAGGTTAAAAGTCCATCATTCAAAGGGCAAGTATCTCAAAAGATCTTTAAGAAAACAGATAGTTACTGCTCATATATCTCTCTTACAAGGGCACTACCACTCTAGAGGAAGTAACTAAAAGGGCTGCTTTCCTCCCCACTGTGTAAGCTTGATGTTTTACTATACCTTCCCTTCTCTGCATAAGATATCATTGTTTTTTGAGACTTTCCATCCCCAGCTCCTGTTTCCACTTCTTAACCACACTGAACTCAGTGCCAGTCCCTGGTATTTTCCTTTGAATATATAGCAGCAGGATTGATCATGGTGAGAGGTAGGGAAGGAGAATGCCAGTTCAGGAAACTTTATCTACCACCTTCTTCCTTGTTTCGCCTTGTTGGTGATCCCTTAAGGTTGAAACTAAAATTGGTCATGTTATCAAGACCCTAAGTCCATACCCATTTATGGAATGATAATACTATTTCCCATCTTGTGTAATAATGTTTCTTTGGAGAAATATCCTCAAAAGGCCAAAATGACATACAGAAATATTTATAGCAGTGTTTTTTTGTGGTGACAAGGAACTGGAAATTGAGGGGATGCTCATCAGTTGGGGAATGATTGAACAAATTGTGGTATATGAATGTTATGAAATACTGTTGTTCCATAAGAAATGATGAGCAGGCAGATTTCAGAAAAATCTAGTAAAATGTAAATTAACTGATGCTGAGTGAAACAGGCAAAACCAGAAGAACATTGTACACAGTCACAGCAACACTGTGTGATGATCAGCTATGATAGATTTAGCTCTTCTCAGCAATACAGTGATCTAGACTTGTGATGAAAAATGTCACTCACATCTAGAGAAAGAACTATGGATGCTGAATGCAGATCAAAGCATATTATTTTCTTTTTTTTTTGGTGGTTTTTGCTTTCTCATAGTTTTTCCTTTTTGTTCTGATTCTTCTTTCACAACATGACTAATATGGAAATATGTTTAACATGATTGTATATAAATAACCTTCACCAGACTACTTTCAATTTTGGGAGAGGGGGAAGGAAGGAAGAGAGAAAAAAATTTGGAACTGAAAATCTTACAAAAATGAATGTTGAAATGAGATGATTAAGACTAGTTCCAATGATCTTGTGATGAAGAGAGGCATCTATACCTAGAGAGAGGACTGTGGGGACTGAGTATGGTTCACAATATAGCATTTTCACTTTTTGTTGTTGTTTGCTTGCATTTTATTTTCTTTCTCATTATTTTCCTGTTTGATTTGATTTTTGTGCAGCAAGATAATTGTATAAATATGTATACATATATTGGATTTAACATATTTTTACCATGTTTAACATATATTGAATTACTTGCTATCTAGGGGAGTAAGTGGGGGAAGGGGAAGGAATTGGAGTACAAGGTTTGCAGGGTTCAATGTTGAAAAATTATTCATGCATATGTTTTGAAAATAAAAAACTTTAATAAAAAAATAAAAAAAGAATGTTGAAAACTATCTTTACAGGTAATTGAGGGGAAAAATGCTGTTATGTGGGGGAAAAAAAGAAAAGGTGGTACCCAAATTGTGCAAAGGACTACTGGTACTCTATGCAATGTCTATAAAGTTTCCTTAAGAAAATGTAAACACTATTTTCATCTTTGTGGGTTTTGGCTTTCCTTAGAGTGTCTAAATGAAAAAGGATTGAAGGGGCAAGCCTTGGAGGAATATTTTTTTTTATTCCTTGCTGTTTCAGATTATTGTTAGCAATAAAAACACTTAGAAAATATACAGTTTGTATATTTGTATGGATGATTCAGGGACAAACTGATTAGGGAACAAGCTATCAATCTATTCAATTTAGCAGTGGATTGTGGGAGAAGAGAAACCATTGTTGATTAACATGGAAAGTAAGGCAGATGAAATCATTTTGGGGGGTCTGTGGAATAAAAAAAGGTAAGAGTCAGTAGGACTGAGAAGTGTCTTTGGGAGATTACAGTGATAAGTGATCTTAGGAGTCGAGGCACCCACCCTTACGCTGATTAGTCCTCTCTTTCTCTTCCCATGGAGCCTTTGATAGCATAATTGTAGTAGAGTGATTTCCCCAGCCTCTTAAATTAGAACTCAGAATGCATTTCTCTGTAGAAACATTATACATGGTGATTAATAAGACTATACTAATACTAGCACTTTATATTATTAGATACATTTTGGGTTAAATAAAGTTTTGTGATCTGGCATAAAAACTTAGCATCCTATAGAATACGTTTTCCAAATTAATCTGTGTACTTTGGGACTTAAAAGATGAAACATGTGGATTGAATCCATAAATGCTGAGTGGTGAGAAGTGAGGAAGGAGAATGCCAGTTAAGGAAACTTCATCCACCAGCTTCTTCCTTCTTTTCCCCTGTTGGTGATCCCTTAAATCTGAAGCATTCAAGATGCACAATAGGTGGATATAGGTTAATGGGGGGGGGGGGAGAAATTGAAGAAATTGTGACTTATTGAAAAAATGTTGTATGTGATAAATACATTAGAAGAAAAAATATTATTAGTGTTTACATTTTCTTAAGAAAACTTTATAGACATTACATAGAGTACCAGTAGTCCTTTGAGCACAGTTTGGATACCATCTTTTCTTATTTTTCCCCACATAATAGCAGTTTATTTTTGTTCCAATTACATGTAAAGAGAGTTTTCACCATTCTTTTTTTTTCCTTAAAGCTTTTTATTTTCAAAATGTATGCATGAATACTTTTTCAACATTGAACCCTGCAAAACCTTGTACTCCAATTCCTTCCCCTTCCCCCACCTACTTCCCTAGATAGCAAGTAATTCAATATATGTTAAACATGGTAAAAATATATGTTAAGTCCAATATATGTATACATATTTATACAATTATCTTGCTGCACAAAAATCAAATCAAACAGGAAAATAATGAGAAAGAAAATAAAATGCAAGCAAACAACAACAAAAAATGAAAATGCTATATTGTGAACCATACTCAGTCCCCACAGTCCTCTCTCTAGGTATAGATGCCTCTCTTCATCACAAGATCATTGGAACTAGTCTTAATCATCTCATTTCAACATTCATTTTTGTAAGATTTTTAGTTCCAATTTTTTTTTTCTCTTCCTTCCTTCTCCCTGTCCCAACATTGAAAGTAGTCTGGTGAAGGTTATTTATATACAATCATGTTAAACATATTTCCATGTTAGTCATGTTGTGAAAGAAGAATCAGAACAAAAGGGAAAAACTATGAGAAAGCAAAAACTACCAAAAAAAAGTGAAAATAATATGCTTTGATCTGCATTCAGCATCCATAGTTCTTTCTCTAGATGTGAGTGACATTTTTCATCACAAGTCTAGATCACTGTATTGCTGAGAAGAGTTAAATCTATCATAGTTGATCATGACATAGTGTTGCTGTGACTGTGTACAATGTTCTTCTGGTTTTGCCTATTTCACTCAGCATCAGTTAATTTATATCTTACTAGATTTTTCTGAGATCTGCCTGCTCATCATTTCTTATGGAACAATAGTATTTCATTACATTCATATACCACAATTTGTTCAATCATACCCCAATAGATAAATGGTCAAAGAATATGAACAGACAATTTTCAGATGATGAAATTAAAACTATTTCTAGCCATGTGAAAAGGTGCTCCAAATCACTATTGATCAGAGAAATGCAAATTAAGATAACTCTGAGATACCACTACATACCTGCTAAAATAAGAAAAGATAATGAGGAATATTGGAGGGGATGTGGGAAAACTGGGACACTGATACATTGTTGGTGGAACTGTGAACAGATTCTGGAGAGCAATTTTTAACTATGTTCAAAGAGTTATCAAACTGTGCATACCCTTTGACCTAGCAGTGTTTCTATTGGGCTTATATCCCAAAGAGATCTTAGAGGAAGGAAAGGGCCCCACATGTACAAAAATGTTTATGGCAGCCCTTTTTGTAGTGGCTAGAAACTGGAAACTGTGAATGGATGCCCATCAATTGGAGAATGGCTGAACAAATTATGGTATATGAATGTAATGGAATATTATTATTGTTATGTAAGAAATGACCAACAAGATGATTTCAGAGAGACCTGGAGAGACCTACATGAACTGATGCTAAGTGAAATGAGCAGAACCAGGAGATCATTATATATGGCAACAACAAGACTATATGATGATCAATTCTGAAGGACATGGTTCTCTTCAACAATGAAATGTCTCAAACCAACTCCAATTGTTCAGTGAAGAAAGTCATATACACCCAGAGAGAGGGATCTGAGTGTGGACCACAACATAACATTTTCATGCTCTTTATTGATGTTTGCTTGCATCATGTTTCCCTTTTCAGTTTTTTTTTCTTGTAGATCTGATTTTTCTTGTGCAACAAGATAACTGTATAAATATGTATACAAATATTCGATTTGTCAAGTATTTTGACATGGCTAACATGTATTGGACTTCTTGCCATCTAGGGGAGGGGTGGGGGTTATGGGGGAAAATTTGTAACAGAAAGCTTTGCTAAAGTCAATGTTGAAAAATTACCCATGTAGAATTGATGCTAAGCGAAATGAGCAGAACCAGGAGATCATTATATACGGCAACAAGAAGACTATATGATGATCAATTCTGATGGACATGGTTCTCTTCAACAATGAAATGTTGCAAACCACTTCCAGTTGTTCAGTGAAGAAAGCCATATATACCCAGAGAGAGGGATGTGAAATGTGTAACACAACATAACATTTTCATGCTCTCTATTGATGTTTACTTGCATTGGGTTTCCTTTCTCAGATTTTTTTTCTTGTAGATCCGATTTTTCTTGCACAGCAAGATAAGTATGAAAATATGTATACATATATTCGATTTGTCAAGTATTTTAACATAATTAACATGTAGTGGACTTCCTGCCATCTAGGGGAAGGGAGGGGACTAGGAGGGAAAAATTTGTAACGGAAAGCTTTGTAAGTGTCAATGTTGAAGAATTACCCATACATATGTTTTGCCAATAAAAAGCTTTCATAAAAAAAAAAAAAGAAAAATTACCCATGCATATGTTTTACAAATAAAAAGCTTTAATAAAAAAAGAAAAGAAAAAGATAAAAAAGAAAACATTCTCGGTAATCAAGATAATTTTGTATCTGGTATCCTTTCTTCCTCTCCACACTAAGTTTCTGAGGTTTGTTTGTTTGTTTTGTTTTGTTTTGTTTTGTTTTTAATGTTTTGGATTTTGGCCTGGATATCCTGGGGTATAATAATTCCTTAGTCCCTAGTTCTGTCTTAGAAAAGATGATGGGGAAAAAAAAAAAAACGTGAATCTAGAAGAGTAATCTTAAAATAGGAAAGGAACTTATGTAGGAACTTAATATCTCAACTTCTCTATCAAACTTAATATCTCAAGTTTGTATTGTATTTTATATTTTGCAAATTCACATTCACATATATCATCTCACAATAAACATTTCAACTATGTGGAGCCTATGTTATTAATCTTATTTAATAGATGATGAAACTGTATGAAAGTTAAATCAAGTCACATAACTAAGTGGCAAAAGTAGAACTAGATAGATCACAGTTATTTTGATTTTAATCCAGTGCACTTTTTAGCCCCTAACACTGACTGCTGTTTTGTTGAGTAATGATCATATATGTGTGCCTCTGGGATTTTAATACACCTCTTAGCTTTTGGAAAGAGGTTCCTTTGCTTTCTCCTTTAGTCAAATATTACTTTTTTTTTTCCCCTCTGTTTATTAAATTAAAACTTACCATTTAACTAGATGTGACTCTGTATAAGAGAAAGTAAACAAAACACTATTTTTAGGGCAGAAAGACAAGAAATCTTGTTAAGATATTGGTCACAATGTGACTCCTAAGACTTTGTAATGCTGAGTTAGAGCCTGTGGTTTTTCCTAAGAGTTGTTGCCCATGGAAGTTACTTGTTGGGAAGACAGAGGTTAGCTACATCAGTGACATATTTTTCATTAGGGTTACCTGGGACAAGAAGGTGGTTTGTTTTCTAATTTTTAACTTAGAAAGAGTCTCAAAGCCTGTGAACTCTGCCCTTCTTAGCCAGTGATAGGGGCCCTTTGTCAGAAGAGCATTCATGTAGTTTCTGCTCTTCTGTTTGAGG
This sequence comes from Myrmecobius fasciatus, assembly GCA_023553655.1. Taxonomy (NCBI): domain Eukaryota; kingdom Metazoa; phylum Chordata; class Mammalia; order Dasyuromorphia; family Myrmecobiidae; genus Myrmecobius; species Myrmecobius fasciatus. Next base: position 397,294 of record JAJPUD010000702.1, on the reverse strand, counting down.
TCACTCCCCCTATTGAGCTTAGAGACTGCTCTGGGGATGAGAAGAACTGCTCCTCTCCCTGTGGGGGACATTCATGCATCATGCCTAGCCAGTTAGCAGGTCCAGCCATGGATGTCCCACTGTGTAAAGGGCCTTTCCTTTATTACATATTTGTGTTGTGGTCACATCAGATATCCTCAAAAAGTAATGGGCTCTTTTTTAGTATCTGTGAAATGAGAGACTTCACCTCTTATCTCCGTTGGCATAAACCCACTGGATTATTCATTTATTTATTTGTTTTTTGGTACATGTCCTACACAATGCTTCTGCCTCCTTCATTCCAATATAATGGAATTCTGGAGTTTGAAAGTAAGTGTCTAACTTCTGAAGCAAAATAATTGAATGTGACAGGAACAGGGTAACTAGGAGACCTGTGGCTCTCCAGTGGATTTGCATTACAAATATAGTTTAAAAATAATGAGATTTCTTTATTCTTTTTTACAGGGAAACTGGATTCCAAGATCCATCAAGGAGCAAAGAAAGGGTTAATGAAGCAGAAAGCTACTGTCTGACTGAGAAAAGGAACCCATACTTTGCTAGTGAAGAATCCAGAGTTGTGTGCTTCCTTTGAAGTGAAGGCAGTAAAAATCCCCAGGCTGGACTTAAGCATTGACCTTCTCAGAATATAAACTCTTAACAAATTATCTTAAATTCTTGGAAGTATGTGAAGAGATGATGGAGGGAAGATGCTTCCTTCATACAATGGGCTAAGCCTTGTGTACTCTTTATAAAAATAATTTTAAAATCTCAGGGTTTTGACAGTTTTTTTGTTTTTCCAGAAAAGGACTGGAAACTTTTCCCTTAGCTTTGAGTTTCATTCCATTTGGGGGATTTTGTTTCTTAGGAAAGCAATTATTCTTAGATAGGAAAGATTATTTTTTTCTCTTAAGTCAATCAAGAAGTATTTCTTAAGCATCTGCTATATGCCAGGCACCATGTTAGCCTGTGAGTTTACAGAAGTAACCTAAAGGGACGGTTGGCAAATCTTAAATTGATCAAGTGAGCCTTTGGCTAAAACAGGCTTGGGATAGGACAAGAAGATTTTTCAAAAACAAATCATTATCACCAATTCTGTCTCCTTTTTCTAAACTGATCAATCCAAAAAGTGAGTCAGCTGGTTGTTGGCCTGAATTGATGACTTTGGCACTCATGGTTAGCACTCTCTTTTTCTCTCCCTCTCTTTCTTTTTCTTCCCTCCCTTTCCTCTCCTCCCCCTGCCAAAGCCCTATGGAGCTGATTGCTGCTGCAGGACTACTATGTAGAACTGACAGTCCAACAATCTTGCTTATTCCATTTCTGTTAAAGAAAAAAAGTCTTCAACAATACATCCAAATGCCTCCAAATACTGAAACTGAATCCTCAAATCACTCTCTGGTTGCTAAGTACTCCAGTGGATAAAGCCTTGATCCAGGAATTAATAAGACCTGAGATAAGATTTGCCTCAGATACTTATTAGCTGTGTGATGCTGGTCAAGTCATTTAAGTTCTGTCTGTCTCAATATGTAAAATGAGGATAATATTAGCATCTACCACACAGGTTGTGAAAATCAAGTGAGAGATTTGTAAAAAGCCTGCCACTTAGCAGGTGATACATAAATGCTTATTCCCTTCTATAGGAAATTAGGTGTTTTAAAAAAGAAGGGGGTACAACTAAAATATGATTATTATTAGTGGGGTCTGGCCTCACTTACAGACAAGTTTTGTTTCTGAAGCAGTTCTAGAGAGCTGTTAGAGTCTCAGTTCCTTAGCTTCTTGAGGAAACTCAGCCTTAAAATATGTACATTCTGCTTTTTATAAAACTATGGCATCATTGGCAAAGTTGGGTTCTCTCCAGGAGTTGTGTACATGACTTAAAAAAAAAAAGGGAAAAAGTACTCTGTGTTATGAATAAGATTAATTTCCCCTTTCTTTAATCCTTCATATTTAGCGTTTATTTGCATTGAAATGCCTACAGTCATTATGCATTGATGTTCACTCAACTGTGAACCGTGCTTGCTGCATAGCTCTAGGCACCAGTTCTACATGGCCTGAGTGTTACTGACTCCCAGGCAAAACGAACCACATGACGGGTGGGAACATGCAATAGTCCTTGATCTCTTGTTTAACCTGCCTGGGAAAAGTGGGAAGGATGGCACTTCTAAAAAAAACAAAACAAAACTACTTATTGGCTTCATGCAGACAACAGTGCTATCAGCAAATGATACTACACTGAATTCACTAGACAGTTGACAATTCTATCAGACAGTGGTGTTCTGTATTGCTGGATTTTGTCTAGTTTTTTACTCAAGTAAAACACATGCACAGAGAAGTTAAAGGTTTTCTGCCTTTTTATTTGAGTAGAAAGGATCAGATTGATGACTCTACTTAGACAGAATGCCTATATAAGCCCCAAGAAAAAAAGACTGGTTATCTAGCCTTTTTACATTCTAAATAATGAGGTGGGCTAGTTGCAGGAGAATGATCTGGAGAGTCAACCTTTAGATATAAAAATCAGAGTTCTATTTCATTAAGGGTTTGGGATGGGGCTAGATTGGAACCTAGGAAGGAGAAGGAAGAAGGGGAGGAGAAACTTGGTACAGAAATGACTTGGCTCTTATATGATAAAAGCACATGATTTAAAATTTGGCGAAGATTTTTTGCCGTCTGTGTGCTAGGCTAACCCTGGACCAGTCTTTCAGTACATTATAATAACATTTTATACTGGCTTTACTAACTCGGCCACAATTTGGACTAGAATTTAGACATTTCCAAGCTAGTTTTCAGTTGCAGCCAACGTGATTGCGCCCCCTTTCGGCTATAACTGGGCCAGTTTAAATAATTTTTAGCACCTGGAGGGATTGTAGTTTTCTTTCTTTTTTAAAATTTAATTTCATTTTGTTTATTCCTTCTCCTTCCAGTTGCTAAGCCACAATTATTTGCATGCTCCACAGTTGGTTATGCATGATAATAGAGACTACTCCTACAGCCCCAAGAAAGTTCAGCTATTTTAAAGGGTGGAGAAAATTTGCTTGAAGGAAAACCAATTGAAGAGATGGATGTAGATTTCTCTCCGTCTTTTAACTCAGAAACAGCTGGAAACTTCAATTAGTCATTAGGGAGAGCAGGCGTAAAAATTTGAGTTCCAAGGTAGATATTTTCAGGTCATTACAAATGAATTATACTCAAAAATCCCTTTACCTTTACCATCCTCTTTGATTAATACCTGTTTATGCAGATTATATTTAATTAAAGACTTTAAAAAAATGCCCTTGTCAGTTCCTGAGTCAGAAATACAGCAGGTAGCTTGGGGCTGTTCTGCCCATACAGAGAATGGCCAACAAAAATAAAGTCTACTGGAGATCTGTAAACTTCCACATCTTAGAACTAGGGGAGAAAATAAGAGTCCAAAGAATTTTTATGTTTCCTGGGATTTCAATGGCAAGTGCACATTTGCTACTCTCAGCCTTGGATAATCTGAGGGGTGCTGGGGGGAGGGGCTGATGGTGATGGAGTCTATACATAACACAGGTTCCATAAGTTAAGAAAGCTACCAGCATGTGGGAAAGCTTTTTAGCCTCTAGAGACTAGAATGCTGGAGACAGCACAATGGTAAGGCTATTTATTCACCTTCACAAAGGATGTTATATGGGTATGTGTGTACATTTGTGTTTTCATGCCCCGTTACTCAAAGGGCAAACTTTAATGTGTATGAAACCCAGTCACTTTCCCAATCTGGGTAGAAAGCAGAGAAAAGTTGGTTGGCCAGATTTTGAGAAAAATGAGGGCATTGGGGAAAGAAAGAGTGTGTCGGTTTAGCAAAAAAGGGTAGAGTCAACCCGGAGTGGTGGAACCAATGAAAAGATAAATCTAGGGAGGAAAGGATGGCACCTAGCAGGAAATGCCCCCTGGAAAATGGAAATGAAAAGATTGGTTTATTAAGCAAATAGAACTCTTTTAAATAAGAGCTGAGGATTGCAAGGAGAAAAAAGGGACTTGGGCTAAGAAAGGAACAAAAGGTGTCTGAGGGGATGTGGGGGAAGGGAATAAAAGGGGAGGTGCAGCAAATTAAAACCTAGAAATATTTTGAGTAATATATAGGTGCCTTAAAATTGGGGTAATTAATTTTACCCTCTTAAGTGACATTTATTTAAGCTGGAAGTTTTCACTGTAGGGATCACTGTTTTCTTTCCTTCCTGATTTAAGCTTATATTTCTAACTGTCCACTATAGGATCAGACTACATTTAATTTTTGAAATTACTGAATAATATTTTTCTAGTAGGGCTATTGCTTAGTAACTACATACCACAATCACATGCCTAACATTGAGATAAAACTATATTATAAACCCATATTATTGTCAGCCCCAGAGATTAGTTTAACTTTTTGCAAATGGTGAATGTCAGTGCCATTTTCAGATCTAAGAACAATTTTAAAGAAAAATAACTGTTTTGCCAGTTATTCAGATTGGAGGGTCTTCAAAATGAGGGTTAAATTAAATGACCTTTGAGATCCTTTCCCATTCTAAATTTGCTTATAGGAGGGTTTTTTTTTTTTTAATGCTAAAAGTTAGGCCTCCAATCTAATTGGGCCAAGATTAAATACTTATTTTATCACAGTCTTCAGTTCTTCCTTTCTTAGTGTGAAATAATGGATAAAATACTGAATTTTGTTCAAGAACTCATGTTTATGCATGTAACTTCAAATATGTGACCATGGGCAAGTTATTTAACTTATTTGACCTAAGTTTCTTATCTGTATCTACCTTACAGGATTGTTTAAATGTGATAGCATAAAGAAAGGCTTTTTGTGCCCCTCAAAGTGTTACATAAATATCAACTATTATTACTTTTCTAACTTTAATGTTTATACAATTGATTCAAATTGTACATTAAGAGAACCACAGGGATAAAGTTTGTTCCACCTTAGTCCAAGCACCACCAAAGGGAGTCATGACACAGTTCTGGTTTGGGGGGCATTCCAGGTTCTGTATTTCCAAGTCATGTGCTATCCCTAATGTGAGAGACTACAGAATAGTACCTAGAGATAAAGGAGGAAAGGGAGGTCACAGAGACTGGAGAGAGGAGGAAAATAGGCTAGAATCCAAGAAGAGATACAGGCCCTGGTTAAATAGTAAAGAGGACGGAGCCTCCAAGATAAAGATAAATTTCCATTTGATATGGAAAATGCGGAGAGAATCTTAAGTGAAGGTCATGAAGAGATCCAGAAATGGAAGGGTTAGGAAAGGACTAGGTGACAACAGTTTTAGGCACAGAATAAAAGACTCGAGAAAAGGAAGATGAAATGCAGGTTATTTTGATTTGCAAGAGGGTTTGGTCTAGTTTGGGACTGGAAGAACGATTTGCAATTTCCTCACATAAGTAGATAGCAGTGGGTATTGATTGTTATTCCCATATTTAAAGATTAGAAAACTAAGGTTCTGTAGAGGAATCCTGGAACTCTTCCCCAGTCAGCCTTCATTTTGAGTGTCTGGCTTTGTCCCTTCCCAGGGCTTTCCTTCTCTTCCTGGGTGGTTGTGGCTCAATCTCTCAGTAGTCAAACATTAAACATTGGCTAAGCACCCGCGGTACAAGGCGCTGTGCTAAACGCCCACGTCTGAAAGAAAAAAGGGTCTCTGTTTCTTGGGAGGACGTCTAGAGACTACTCTAGGTCCAGTTCATGTCGCCCTCAGGCCTAACCTCAGACCTCCCTTTCAAGATCAGGCAGTTTGCTTTTTTATGAGTTCCTCACTTCAGATTTCCTGGAACTCCTCACTCCCTGTCTACTTGGTTCTCCGGGTTTTCCTGGATTCCTCGCGTAGGAAATCTGCTCTCCAATCCGGGCTCCGCGTGGCCGCGCGTTCCGGGACCAGGATTTGCCTCTTCCATCCGGGTTCCGGGTTTCCCTCCCCCTCCCACCCCCCCTTCCCCGCCCCCCAGCGCTCTCCCGCTCCGTACTCAGGATCTCTTTCCTCCGGGTTTCTCCGCGCCGGCCACGAATCCGAATCCGCGGACTCGGTGGTCCAGTGTCCGGGTGTTCTGGGCAGCCCTGGTTGTCCCGGGTCCCGGATCGCGGCGGCGGCGACGACGGCGGCAGGAGGGACCCGCGGTCCCCGGGACACAGCGGCACCGGCCAGGCCGGGCGGGGCGAGCGGAACCGGGAAGAGGAGGAGAGCCGGAGTCGGGGTGGGGTGGGGGGAGGGGCTTCAGGCACGGATG